>CAUPSG010000558.1:0-16952 GCA_963513935.1 Aphrophora alni
TATCCATAAATTTTGATAAACTCTAATTTCCACAAGATCACTAAGTTATCATTCTTAGTTTCATTAATAATTTTAACTGAGGATGACGATCTAAATATTGAAACCACATCTATTTAATGTGATATTAAACTGTTTCATTATTCATTAAATATATAATTTCCACAGGATTTGCTCAATAATTTAAATAAATAAAATCATATGTTTTTAACAATATTTGACTTTTTTAATTTATTATAGTAATTTACTCTTAACCTAGGTTTACTTTTTGTACATTTTCAAGTGTTGGTTCTTATTAGATGTTTTGATAAGTAGGCAATATATATGAATATGTACTAAATGTTACAGAAAATAAGTGATTGTTACTAATGGATTCCTAATAACTTACTTTGATTGACCACTGTTATATAATGAATGATAATAATAAATACAGTTATAACTTATACGCTTAGTTCTGTCATAGTTTATTTTCTAAACTTAACCCTGAAAACTGATAATATGGGAAGTTATAATTCAACAGATACACAGAATATATAATGTTTTGATTAAGGGTTTCCATTTCAATCTAAAAAGGATATTCTATGGCTATTCTTGGTATCACAAAAAATAATCGCGTATGCTTAGAGAAGTCTAGCGTTAAGAAAATTGTCAAACTTTCTACTCACAGAGAGATAAAATAATTAAATATAAAACTATATCTTCAATTTAAGACCAAATTAAAATATTACATCTGGTTTAAACTATTAAAAAACATTTGAATGACAATTTTGAGTTGATCAGGATTTCCAAACTAATTTAGACAAATTTTTAACAATAACACAAAATGAAATTGCGTCAACAAAATTTGATATTTAAATGAATTAACGTTCTCGAATAATAAATTAAAATATGCCCTGATTTTTTAATATCATTATTAACCTATTGATTTTGTCGTTTTTTACAATAAATATTAGTTGTGAGAATATGTGTACTGCATGGCAATCCTGAACGAAAATTTATAATTGCCGTACAGTAGCAGAAGTGAAAATCAGTTGTCTCCATTATAAAGGAATACATGGACATATCGATGTAGAGTATTATTGAGTTTATTTCACTAAAAAAAATAAACAAAACCATCGTCAATATTTAACAATGACAGACTCCGGTTGTAAATAGTTACTTTACCGTAATGAAAACACTGCACACTAATCTTCTTCTTCGATGTATTTTAATTAATCTAATCAAAGCTCCCCCATAGATAAGGTGAACTGCACTTCGAAGTAATCTCCCTTGAACTAATTGTGATGGACAATGAATGCACGTTTAATTAACTAAAACAGTTTACTTTTCACAATAATGTCTCTGAGTTAAGAGGGGAAATAAGTAATTACGAAATAAATACTGCATTTATTTTTTTTATTTCTTGGACCATAAGGTTTCAAAACAAGATTCACTACTTTGTGTGTGTATGTGCGTGCGTGTGTGTGTGAGAGAGAGAGTGAGGGAGAGAGAGAGAGAGTAGGGAGAGAGAGAGAGAGAGAGAGAGAGAGAGAGAGAGAGAGAGAGAGAGAGAGAGAGAGAGAGAGAGAGAGAGAGAGAGAGAGAGAGAGAGAGAGAGAGAGAGAGAGAGAGAGAGAGAGAGAGAGAGAGAGAGAGAGAGAGAGAGAGAGAGAGAGAGAGAGAGAGAGAGAGAGAGAGAGATAGGTAGCAATATTTTTTTGAAAAATGAAATTTTTTCGTTATAATTTTTAATGAGTCTTTATGATAAATAAAAAATTTTAAGTATTTATTTTTCCTAAAAAAAAGAAGAAGTTTCTAATACAAACAGATTTTGAAATTTATAATTTGCTACTCCAAGGTTTTACGTCACAAAAGAACAACGATATATGTTAAAAGAAACTTCAAAGATAGAAATCATTAGTCGTCAGGATGTAGCGAGGACCTTCAGACAGTCCATTCTGGTGTCACTAACAAGCTCTTTCATTTCCCTAGCCCTCTGTATATACATTTCTTATTTAGTACCATTGCAAAATGCACTTCTACTTAGAAACGTTCAAGCATATTGTTCTGTTGTTGAATAAGTCGCTCGGCTTTAGCAATTATCTGACAAGAAATCACTCTTTTTACAATTCAACATTTATCCTAGTAAAAATCATCCTACGGCAATAATTTTTATACTGTTTTAAAGCTAATTTTCCATAGATTACATGTATTACCATACAACCAAAAGTTCATAAAACGTTAACAATTATATTTAATAAATTGGTAAAGTTTGCGTTAGGTTAGGAACAATTAATGAAAACTTTACAATTTTTTTTTCCAAATATATTCACAAATATTATACAAAACTTTTGTATATCTTGAAAAAAATTGGTAAGCTATTGATTTTGGATGATACAGGTTTTTTCTGAAAAATGTTAACTTCATTTTTGACACCTAACATACTTACTCCAAAACCGTTTCATATATTTTTTTACATAATTAAATTCTACTCATCTTTCTGAGAAAAATTATATCCTACAAGTTCGATTTTGAATAAAATTATTATTTTTTGTGATTTTTTAAGAAAACAAAACCTTTAAAATTGCCAGTTGAAGGAGTAAAGGACCTCAAAACTGAACAAATCTCCACTCACCACTCTAGTGTCGTTGCCTCGGCACTGACGGATGCCAAAACTATATTGATATCACATTTTCTTGGTGTGTCAGCTCATTACAGATTTAGAAGAGTTATGAATAATCAACTGCTTAAAATTATAGCACTTTTTCATTTTTAAATAGTTTTTTTAATTGAAGTAGGGTCCTATATGAGTACATCCTATACCAAATTTTACGTTCCTATCTAATTTGTGTGGTCGCTGTAGTATTTACGTACAGAACGAAACAACGACGGACTAACTGAAAGTCGACAATCGCCTTTTCAGTTGTTTTGAAATATGAAGATCAGTCAAACAATGGAGGAAGAATTTGTTTGCAATTACGAAACTTACCCTATACTTCGTCTCCTAGATAATTAATAAATCTAAGTAGGACATTCACAATTACAAAACAAACTATTTACAAGAACTAATCTACGTTTAACCCCAATCCCCCTACTTTGATTTTAAATACCCTATATAACTCACAGCACAAATATACAACTAACTGATATCGTTAAACATAATGTTAATATTTCAAATAAATGATTTTATTATTAGAAGTAAATAACAACTAAAACCGAAATATAAATTCGAATTTATATTTTGCGACTGACAAACATAAATCATCCAAGCAATATTACGAAGCCAAAAGGAAAGATTTCACTCTCGATTAGTTTCAAAAATAGACGACATTCGATATCTCGATACATTGATCAAATAGAGGCTTCCCTTCCCCCCTCATCACGTGACAATATTTTCTTGTAATCAATTTTATAAGCCGTTTCGTTGCCATGGTGACTTTACTTTCGTCACGTAGACACTATACAACTCCTCTCGCAATATTCTACCACTACAGCTTAGTGGTCAGTTCAGCATATTACCAGACTGTTTATACTTCCATGCAATATTCTTTATCTACTGAATAATAATTTTAAGTTTTAAAAAACGTCTATTTTGTAATTTTTAAGGACACCCCTGTTTAAATTCTTCGGCAATATATAATATAGTCTTGTACAAAATGGTTTTCTGCTTAAATTAATTTCCATTATTTTGAATTTTTTTTAATATCTAAAAACTTATTGCGGTTAAGTTTGTTTTTAGTCTTATTATAATATTCTAAAATGTAAAGTAGTTAGAGTACATAACCCTTAGGGACTCAGGTGTATTGAGTAGGGGCTAGGCAACCCCAAAGGTCACACCTGGAACTACACTTTTTTAATCTAGTATTGAGTTAATTTCTCTCTCATACTTCCCAGACCTCCCTTGAACAACGTTTTCATCGACGAAGACGCCATTTGAATATGTCTATGGATCTTTATTCTATGTTCTTTTCGTCCTTTTTTAAAAGACGATGAAGGAAAGATTATTCACCTTTAAATAACAAAAATACATACCTACATAAGCTTTGCCAATTTTGTGCAAATAAAACTTATAAACATATATTAATCAGTTTTGATTGTACCTAAAAAAGAGAAAAATATTCTGTCTTTTTTTGTAAAATTAACAGTTTTCAATATATACGACTTAAAAAATGTCAGCCTACTTTTTAAAACAGCGTTTTATGTTATATTATACACCACCAAACGTAAAATTTCAAACCCAGAAAACAAATATGTCTTGGTTAATGCTATATGTTGGTACATATATCAACATTTACTTCTAAAACTCAAATAAATAGCTGAATATTAATTTTCTAAACATTTCCTGAAACCAGGAATTTAAATCTACAAATTTTCATACCTTTGTTAATTTTTGTTATATATTTTATTATTATTAAAACACATGAAGAACCAATAGAAATCAATGCCAAACACCAGTGTCAGAAACTAGTGCAAATATATTTCTACTCAAAACTTTATGAGATAATACTGTATACTTTACCAATAAAACGTAAAACTTTAAATTTCAAATCCAGAAAAACAATATGTTTTGGTTAATGCTATATGATGGTGAAAATATCAACATTTATTACTTCTAAATCTCAAATAAATAGCTGAATATTAATTTTCCAAACATTTCCCGAAACCAAGAATTTTAATCTACAAAGTTTCATACCTTTTTTTAATTTTTGTTATATTTTTTATTATTATTAAAACACATGAATAACCAATAGAAATCAATGCCAAACACCAGTGTCAGAAACCAGTGTCAAATATATCTCTACTCAAAACTTTATGAGATAATACTGTATACTTTACCAATAAAACCTTCCCTAATAAGATAGCACTACAAATCCATAAAATAAAATATCCAAGAAAACCCATAATATCTAATGACCCATGGGAAATAATAAAGCTGTAAAAGATAGCAAACTGTTACAATTTTATTACTATCGCCTGAAGACTCGATATAGAAATTTATGACATGAGAAATAGATAATCATTGTTTTACAAGTTAGTGTTCAGAAGCGGGGAGAAATTGAATTTTAAGTTTCTGTTGTATTCTCTGGACGATTATCGATTACACAATTATCGATTAATTCTGTAGACTTTTAAATGGAGTCCAAGTACTATTTAAACTCAATGTTAACTATATGTAAAATGCATAGTTTGGACCTATCTTAAGCATTGTGCGTTTTGCCAGTGCAACTATATATAATATACATAGTTTGGACCTACCTTAAGCATTCTGCGTTTTGCCTTGTGACAGGGAACAGCTGTCCGGAAATTGGTCAGTGCACTATCGTTGGAACAACGCGAAGAGAGCAAGGGTAGAATAATCCGTATACAGTTGATCGCAGTATGTCAGTACCTGTATCATATACATTTTATTATAAAACTTTATTATAAATTACACTATAGCTGAAAAATAATTGATGCGATGGCTTTTGAAGATTTTTCCTAGAGATCTATTTTCCCACTCGGGGTAGTTAAATTGGTTATATAAACGTGGTAAGTTCAGAATGAACAATCCTCAACTTCAAGCCTAGTTATAACTTGTGGCAGTATTGTGTGGGTGAAAATGTTGTATTTACTTAGATTACGATAATTGATTATTAATTATATTTAGCTCTTCAAAGCTCAGTATCCTATGATGCAAAGACAGATAGGGATTCACACTTCCAATTAGACTTGGAATTAATGCAGTATCATTTTTTGGAAATCGTTTACACTAGGATAGATTGTGTCAGTATTGTTTGATTAGTAAATGTAATTTTTGTGAGATCTTGTGTTCGAGTTTTATTTTATCTAATATTATCTCACAAGTCAAGCTCAATACCTAACGATAATGTTATATTGCTTTAAATTTAGTTCACTGTTCTAAGTCATAGTATTCATATTCCATCAAAATTTGTGTTCAATCAGTTTAACCGATTTTTAACAATTTTTGTTTTCATAACAGTAACTTGTCCGATGTTTTGGTTTGTAACAATAATTCATGAACCAGAATTTTTAGAAATGATATACAATTTGTCTCTTTACTTTAGAAAAATGTGATCAAAATTGTTAGAACAAATTACGATGTAATCAGATTTTTGTGCTTTTTGTCTTATTGGAAGTACGCCAAAATATCTGTAATTATTCGGAAAATTTAAACAAGTTCTGAGATATGCCCAAAAACCAAATATTATTAAAGTAAATTACTTTTCCAAAACTACATCATTGAACTCAACCTCAAGATGGATATTTCTGAAAAAATTCGACACCGATTATAGAAAATATTTTTCAAGTAATATGTTTGGTCTCCACTCGCTCGTCCATTGCAACTTGTGGTCTTCCTGTTATTTTTAAGGCGAAAAACCTCTGTCATTAATGTCTTTCAAAAAGAAAGAACAAATCATAAAATGCAGCATCTTGCCTTGAAATATCCAAATAGAGTCGGGTCGGAAAAGAACAAGAGTTGGACAAGACCTGATACTAAAATAAAAATAGAAGTTTCTAATAATTCAAGACTATAAAAGGAAAGGTTAAGATCCAGCTAAATAGCCAAAGTGAGTCCTTGAGGAACTTCCTGCTATTATTATCATGTGTTACAATAGACATTCTATAAGCTTTACTAATACTGGAGTTATAGTTTGATTGGTGTAGCTCGTATAGCCTATCACTGAAGAGGACGACCTTGTCGTTGAAACGCGTCTGATACTTAGGCGTATTTTTTGTGAGTATTGTGTTCTGTGTGTTTGTTATACTGTATAATACTAAGCAAATTAAACAAGGTGTATGCAACAATACAAGAGTCGCTCACGATCATAATTGGGTTTCTGAAAGAATCTTTGAGCGAGTCACCTTTGACGAAATAGTTACTACATGAAGCAAGATGCGATGATGAGGCCACATTGGACCTTATAGTCCGGACTGCCAGCAAGATGGATACTTGCAATTTATTCCTAGCATGATAAGTGTTTTCGTTAAAGACCAAGTAAAGGTCAGTAAGTTGTGGCGACTCGTTACTCGGGAGCCGTTAGATCACTGTAGCAATCCATAATCTGTTAAATTGTGTTCATGTTTATTAAACGGTCTAGAAGATCCTACATAATGTTTACTAGAATTACAACGTATCTAGTGATATTTTGTAGTTATATCGTAAGTTGCTCGAATATTAATTGACAAATTTAATTATTAAATTTGCTATTCTGTGTGTTGGTTTGTTAGAAATTGTTTTGGGGATGATTAAGTGAGGAGTGTTAGTTAATGCAGGAACGATGCCCAGCTCATGACCTAAAAAAAAAATGTATAACTGCTCTGTATGTTTCATTGAATGTAGTCTACAACACTTAGAATGTTACACATCTTTAAAATCGCTGTAATATTTAAATTCGAATGTTTGCAATAAAGTAACTTCTACAAACTAGAAAAACTCGTAAAACCGAGTCACCGATGTTTGTAGAAAAAATGACAATCGGATTTATTTTAGCAATTTAAAAGACAGAACAGAAGATAAAGTTATTTTTCAAAACTGATTTATAACATATGCTTATGTAACAAGCTATTAGTTTCATCAACATCTTATGAATTTATGCGTGTTATGATGTTTAAGCTTTTAGTTGGAAAGGAATTCACAAGAATTTAATATCTCACTATAGTTCAGTCTAACAAAACAAGTCATATATTGACGCTGACGTAGAGGCAGTGAAACGTTGAAAAATTCTAACGTATTGTTTTTAATAGTCATATCTAAAAAAAATATTAATAAAATATAAAAAAAAAATAATAATAATAATAATAAACACACATAATATCAGATTTAATCTATTTTTTGTCTGGTTTACGTGCAAAACCATCGCAAATGACATACATTAAAAGAACAAGTCTCCAGAATTAATCATCAAAAATATAGATACAAAAAAAATCGAACACAAGACCTCACAAAAATTACGATTACTTATTCAAACTCGTTTCAACGACAAAGTAGCCATCCTCAGTGATACATGAGCTACAATTACAAAACTATAACTCATAGTTATAGCATATATAATTCATATATATAGCATAAAAGGTATAGTTTTATTATTGTAGCTCATGGATCACTGCTAATGGCTACTTTGTCGTTGAAACGCGTTTGATTAAATAAACGTAATTTTTGTGAGATGTTGTGTTAGAGTTTTTATTTATTTAATATTGTCTCACAAGCCAAGCTCAATATTTATTTATCAAAAATATACTCTTTCTTTGCTACTTGAATACCTCTCAAATTCAAAACTTAAAAGAAAACAAGACTTTTTTCTCTTATTATCATTTAATTATTACTTTTTCTTTAATTATTATGACTGAGATATTGTACATGTTGGTATGGAAGAAATTTCTTCATTGAGTTTTTATTTCTACGTAATTTTTAAAACTTTATTCAAAGCATACAGTATAAACAATATCGGACAAAACATATAAACGAGCGCAATGACTATATTAGACCACAATACCAATAATAATAAACTGTGATATAATTTACTTAATATTAGGCTAATGAACTATGATAGACTTTGTTGTAACAATTGTGTAAATTAATCACAGGACAGACAGGTAGTTTAGTAGCAGATTTGAGGAATATAGGCCTATCATGGATAAAAAATAAAATAATCAAATCAAAATAAGCAGAATATTTTGTTCATGAAGAGCGTAGTTATTATATATATTATTTTTGAGCGTATTTATTTTATTATTATTTTGGCTTGGATTGTTATTATTATTTCAATAAAAGTAGATTATATTATTTCTTTTTATTTTATATTGATGCACAGCTGGTCAGCTCATGACTCTTTTTGTTTGTTTTTTGATCTGATAGCAACCCCAACACAGACATTGCATCTGGGGGGCTTAATTTATTTTACAAACATTACAGTTAACAGCTGTCGTGTAAGTAATTATAGTTTGTTTTTGTTTTTTGTTATTATTATTGAAGTTTATTTTTTAAGTTTTATATGTATCATATTATTTTCATTTTTATATGTATTATTGAATGTACTGTTGTTTTTGTTTGTGAAATAAATATTTTCATTAATATATATATATATATATATATATATATATATATATATATATATCAGTCTCATCTTCACAATGTAATGCTCAAACATTAGTTTGTTGGGCCTTGTTAAAAACGTTAAATTCTATTGCGGTCTTATGCAGTAGGGGAGGTTTCTTGTTACACAGGTTTTATGAACGTTGCAATTGTATATCTACTACTTTCATAATGTCGGCTAAACCCTAATGGGTGTCTTTTGTATGTCTATAAAGTAATAAAAAGTATTCACTCACTTCGCTCTTTTCAATCTCTCAGCGCTAGCGGACCTTGAAACTGTGTACAGAAGGAGCATCCATTCGCTCATCTCAGTGACTATATGAATATTATATTTTCTGAGAAGACATAGATTACATTTTTGATAATATCTTTGCTATTTCACATTGTATAGAGGTGTATTTGGTACCATTGCATGCAGAATTTTCTTCTGCAAATTTTTATCTAATTTGGTGTGTTATAAATTACACGAGATAAACCCAATAAAAACTGTTAAAAGGTTAACATTTTGATATTTTCAATTTTTCTGAATTTTAATAGGATTATAAATAGGAGCACACTGTAGGTCTTTGTACCAAGTTTCATGTTCCTATCTTAATTTATGTGGCTGTTATCGTGTTTACGTACAGACAGCAATGACGACGGACAGACGTCAAATCCAAAATCACTTTTTCCTGTTTCATTAAAAGTGGAAATATATCAAAAAACGGAGGTCATAATTTTTTATCAATTGTTAAACTTAATTTAGGTATACTTTGTGAAGTTCATAATCTAAGAACTTAACAATCAACCTCCTAAACAAAAATAAAATTTAATAAAAACTAATTTGAGTGCAATACATGTTATGATACCCTATCTGGTGTATAAAATGTGAAACGAATAAAAATATCAAATCATTAGTCTTATCAGCCAGACGAGAGATATATGACTTACTTTGTCTAAAGACAATTGGGCAGCATTAAAATGTATTGTTTTGTTTGCAGTTGTGCTTGTTTTTTATACATTGTGAGTCAAAAGTATGGATACACCCTGTTAAATTTTAAATGGATAAAGATAGAAAAATGAAAGTCAGGACACCTTTCTAGGAAATAAAAGTGAACGTTTTAGTCACTATTACAACTTTGCCCGTTTCCCCAAAATGGGATTTTAGAAGGGCAGCTCAAAATTTGTAAATGTAAAGATACATTAAGTGATACTTCATTTTAAAGTCCTTGATTAAAGAAGAAGAACAGTGGAAACCAGAGCTTTCTATCTCAACCCAGTACAAGAAACCCAGAAAATTAGTTGTCTGTTGGGGTTATTTACCACCTGAATGTGGATGTTCATATTTTGCCTCAATAAAGTTTTACTTAATTTCAATGAGCTGCCATTTTGTACTGGGTTGAGATAGAAAGCTCTGGTTTCCACTGTTCTTTTTCTTTAATCAAGGACTTTAAAATGAGGTGCCACTTAATGGGGTTTTTTACATTTAAAAATTTTGAGCTGCCCTCAAAAATCCCATTTTGGGGAAATGGGCAAAGTTGTAATAGTGACTAAAAAGTTCACTTTTATTTCCTAGAAAGGTGTTCTGAGTTTCATTTTTCTATCTTTATCCGTTTAAAATTGAACAGGGTGTATCCATACTTTTGACTCACACTGTATATATTTGTGTTTACTGAAGATGGCATGAAGTGGAAATTAAAAATATAATAAATATTGATCAATGATCATGGAAAAGTATTCAAAATTTACTTGAATATTCGTAGGTAATTTTATTTTAAATATCTTACTAGGGCAGAGATTGAGGTGATTACCAACTTAGAAAACCTTGAAGGAGTTTGGAATAGTCCTGGCAAGATGAAAAACAGAGTAATAAAATACAATTTATTGAACGGAATCAAATAACATTAAAATGCAATAAAAAGTTGTATTTCCAAAAGGTAATTTACTAAAGAGTAAAGCAGTCTTAGATTGTTTATTAAAATTGTCTTTATTCTGCTGAAGGAAATTACTTCCTTGGGAGAACAAAGTATCCAATTAGCGATTTGGGGGTAATAAAGGAAACTTGTGCAGTTTGTTTTCTTTAACTGTGAGAGAATTATGTTACCTCCAAATAAATAGAAGATTTTGATCGTTAAGGATGGAAAGTTTCGTGAATGGTTGGTGTGAGGTGATTAAGTGTGGGTTAATATTAAACTAACGGTTCAAAAAACACTACATAATCTTTTTCACGCTTATTCTCAATTGAAATACTATTGCTACAAAACTAATATCTTGCTAAAAATATCAGTGCTGTAGTTTACAGTAGAAAATTTAAAATGATCTACTGACTTTGTCTTAAATTTGATGATTATTTTAAACACTATTTATTTATTTAAAAAACTTTAATTTCATGTTTTTGGGTATCCAAGATACTTTTATACATTATGAAAATGTAATACAGGAAAACAAAGAATTCCTATATTTTACCTGTTTTTTTTCCGTGGTGTGACTTCGTCTTTATCTTATGTTACGACGCGTTTCGGAATGGTAATGTCATCTTCAATTTTTAACTCCGTTGGAGATCTTGTTTTCAGATTTAAAACGATAAACACACTAGTTGTACATATACACAAACACATAAAAATACACACTATTAGATCTTTATTAGAATAGAGAGTCAGGCATACACAAGTTAGGTTATACAGATTGTAACCAATTGTATGTCGGACAAACAGGGAGAATATTTAAAGGACATTTTCTGCATTAAAACTTGTACAAAAATTAAATCAAACTTTGTCCACCACCTAATAAATGGAAACCACATTTACACTCGTTTTGACAGAAACTTAACATACTTAGATTATTGAATACAATTGGGGAGTTCGAAATTTACAAAAAGTAACCAAAACTATATCTAAACTGTTCCAGTCCAAAGCTTTGTACCACACAGCGCTTAGATAAGGCCGTGTAAAGAACCAAAAACCTGGGAGTTATTTTCCAGTCTCTTACAGACTACAAGATGATGCACACCAATACTTGTGTATTGATATGTGTTTGTGTCTCTGTGCTATTAGTGTTTTTAATCTACAGTACAACCTACAATGGAGTGACAACGTGAAGATGTTATTTCGGTACCGAAACGCGTTGTAACAAGACAGATACGAAGTCACAAGGAGGATAAAAAAAGTAACATAGAAATTATTTATTGTCTTGTATTATATTTTCAAAAAAATGTGAATAAGGTCTAAACTTGAATCACTATCTAGGCCGGTAATATTAAAAGATTAAATAAAGTTAATGACACCAATCACAGTTAATTTTGGTTTTGGTACTGAAATAGGTCGTCAATTTTCACAGTTTACAAATTTGAATGAAATCGGTACAGCCGATATTGAAATATTATATTTTTTTAATAAAATTGGGTATTTATGGCAGATTTTTGTTTTTGTTTTTAACAATAACTTATGAAACGTTATTTTTCGAAATATGGCAACCAGTATGTCTTGTTTGGGTGCTCAGGAGCTACATATTAAACAATTTTGAAGAAAATCTATCAATTTTATTTTGAAAAATCGTAATTTTCTGTGCGTCTTATGACAGGTATTTTAAGTTATTAAAAAGTGGAAAAAAAGTTCGAAGCTATGGCTAAAACATGTCTATGTATTACATTTCACTAAAATGGGTCCATGCGTTTGGACTTTAGATTTCTGATATTTTAACCCTACACCTAACTTATACGAGGCGTATATAAGAAAAAAAAAAGGAATAGCTGTTGATTTATTATCACAAAATTGTTATCATACCAATGTATATATGTTGACAACTAAAGCCGGACCCTATATTTCGTTATTTCTTTCTTGAAAGGAGAAAAACTTCCCTTTCAATTTCTTGTTGGTAAAGAACAAGAGATGGTTAAGAAAGGTCTGACAGGAAAGATTAAAATAATAATAATCCAAAAGTACGTGAAAAAAAAATGTGTATATCCAGCTAGGATCATAGAGTATTACCAAACCCGTACTAGGTATAGTGACCCTTGATAGAAACTAACTCTATAGAGAGCAATAACAGCTGGGACATTAAAATTCAATTTCCTTGTCTCTGAACTTTTGACCCAGTTCAAGCCTGGAAACTAATCAAATCACAGAACTAATCAAACTAATAACTAAAAATTATTAAAATAAAGTTCATATCAAAACAAATATTTATTTCCAACTTTATATTTTTTATTAATATTTAAAATAATAATAATAATAATAATTCAATGAATTTATTATGATATACAAATATTAAATGTTGAGCTTGACTTATGAGAAAAATTATACGGTATAACAAACACACAGAACACAATTCTCATAAAAAAATACGCCTAAGTATCAGACTTGTATGATATACAAGTTGAAAAAATAAAGAATAGATTAGGTGTATATATACTGTATGATACATATAATATCATTTTAAATTTAGTTAAACTTATTGAAATGCCTCAAAAACTCTTATGTATATCTATTTTTTAGGTTATAAACAAATATTCATTTCCAACTATATATTTTTTATTAATATTTAAAATAATAATAATAATTCAATGAATTTTATGATATACAAATATTAAATATTGAGCTTGACTTATGAGAAAAATTATACAGTATAACAAACACACAGAACACAATTCTCATAAAAAATACGCCTAAGTATCAGACTTGTATGATATACAAGTTGAAAAAATAAAGAATAGATTAGGTGTATATATACTGTATGATACATATAATATCATTTTAAATTTAGTTAAACTTATTGAAATGCCTCAAAAACTCTTATGTATATCTATTTTTTAGGTTATAAACAAATATTCATTTCCAACTATATATTTTTTATTAATATTTAAAATAATAATAATAATTCAATGAATTTATTATGATATACAAATATTAAATATTGAGCTTGACTTATGAGAAAAATTATACGGTATAACAAACACACAGAACACAATTCTCATAAAAAATACGCCTAAGTATCAGACTTGTATGATATACAAGTTGAAAAAATAAAGAATAGATTAGGTGTATATATACTGTATGATACATATAATATCATTTTAAATTTAGTTAAACTTATTGAAATGCCTCAAAAACTCTTATGTATATCTATTTTTTAGGTTATAAACAAATATTCATTTCCAACTATATATTTTTTATTAATATTTAAAATAATAATAATTCAATGAATTTATTATGATATACAAATATTAAATGTTGAGCTTGACTTATGAGAAAAATTATACGGTATAACAAACACACAGAACACAATTCTCATAAAAAATACGCCTAAGTATCAGACTTGTATGATATACAAGTTGAAAAAATAAAGAATAGATTAGGTGTATATATACTGTATGATACATATAATATCATATTAAATTTAGTTAAACTTATTGAAATGCCTCAAAAACTCTTATGTATATCTATTTTTTAGGTTATAAACAAATATTCATTTCCAACTATATATTTTTTATTAATATTTAAAATAATAATAATTCAATGAATTTATTATGATATACAAATATTAAATGTTGAGCTTGACTTATGAGAAAAATTATACGGTATAACAAACACACAGAACACAATTCTCATAAAAAAAATACGCCTAAGTATCAGACTTGTATATGATATACAAGTTGAAAAAATAAAGAATAGATTAGGTGTATATATACTGTATGATACATATAATATCATTTTAAATTTAGTTAAACTGATTGAAATGCCTCAAAAACTCTTATGTATGTCTATTTTTTTAGGTTACCCTAAATAAAGCTGTCACAATTCTTATTCTTTTTCGTTGGATTCTGGTTTCGGACAATACCCAACTCCATTATCAAGTAATATAAAAGCCACAGGATACACAAAACATATATCGGTGGGTGTTTATATAAACAAAAAAAATTATTGTTTCATCTGTGTTTTATGTGATTCGATAATGGTGAGCTTAGGAATTTCAGGAATTTCCTGAAACCGGTAGTCCAATGATACGAAAATAAGAACTGTATCGGTGTAAGGTACTGTAAACTAAAAAAGTTCATAAATAAATATACTCTTAAGAATCTACTCCATCTGGAGCCATATTGGATATATCACGAAGTTAATCTGACACCAATTTCTAAGTATTTATAACATTTCGTTAGTAAGGCTCTGCGAGAAGGAAAATATTTCCCAGTTTGACACCAACGCGGTGACACATACCATGGCAGAAGTCCCTAAGGCGCCAGTCCCTTGATCAAGAATTGGTACCAGAGTTCGTGGGTTCGATTCCCACCCTCGATACAAGGTGTTTTCTGTGCAGTTTGGTTCACTCCAACCTGTGGTACGGTGGCGGTAGAAGCCCACTATAAATTAACGGTGGTTGGGTTATAAAATAAACCATTTGTCAAACAGTTAAATCAAATAACGGTTATTGCATCCGTTTTTCACTTTTCAAATGCGTGACGGCGAAGCGGATTAACAAAGAATATTATTTTTTTCAAATTATCGTGCACGTTAATATACGATAAAACACTTTATAAGACGTATTTGTATTTGAAACGAGATTTGGCGAATGGGTAAAATAAACTTTTGCATACCCTCGTAAAGATTTGGCAGCCGTCCTAAAAGGGTATTAAATTTTAAAGTCCCCATGCTGACAAGTTTCGTCTACGTCGATAGTGGAGTAAAGGGCAAGTTGAATCATCCCCTACTGGAGAAATAATAGGTTTAATAGTTAATAAACTATTGTGTAGTATTGTATTTTTATTGTGTAGGATTTGTATTGTATAGTATTGTATTCCATTGTATATAGCATATTGAGTAAAAACTTTTTCTCCGATTGTTATTGTAATTTGTATTAAACACATTATATCTCAGTAAAAGATTGACTATTATTAACAAATTCTACGGTCAATTTACTTTCACCCAAACAGTCCCTAAGTAAAGCTTTTAATATGCATTACAGCTTAAAACTTACCTTCTAAATTGTCTAAATAAAAAGTCGCAGTCACAATGTAAACCATTCTTAATAAAGTTCGTATTAAATGTTCTAATACCTAGGTCGAGTTTGGTATCATTTTTCATAACTTTTTTCTGAGATTTCAAATATACTTTTAAACATGTTAAATTATTATTCTGTGAAGATAGTGTACCTTTGTATAAACACAGCCAGTAGGTGACTCATCGCCTAGGCAGCGTACAGCTCAGACGGACGCGGCGAGGGATTATAGGGGTGGCCTCAGGTGGTACCGGGTCCACCCGCCAACCTGAACTTGACAAAGTATAGTCATCATCGCCTTATAAAAAGAGAGAGAAGAAATATAAAGTAAAGATCTCTAACTCTCGAATACTCTAACAGAGTCAGAGTCGAGATAGATCAAGTTTAGGTTAAGGAAATACCTGATAGAAAAGTTGGAAGGGAGTGATAAAACAAGACTACATAAAACACGGTGTAGATCCAACTTAATTACTCGGGATTGCCATGTCTATACTGACTACAGTGAGCCTATAAGAGCTAGGAGAGTTTTAAAATTAATTAGTTTTAGATTTCAATGATTCACAAATTCAACATTTAGACCACGTTTTGATGAGAATTTTCAATCTGCCGACAATAAAATTAGATACAACATAATAAACAAACCTAAAAAATAAAAAGCTTAATTCGAAAATAAAATAACATTATATACCAATGGTTGGAAAAAAATGTCGCGACCGCACAACACTCACTAGTCTTTTGAATAATTATGCTACAATAGGAATTTATCACTCTAATAATGTGAAAAAAATTTAATATTCCAAGTTCTAGTTATATTAAATGTTGAGCTTGACTTATGAGGAAAATTATACAGGATAACAAACAAACAGAACACAATTCTCACAAAAAATACGCCTAACTATGAGACGCGTTTCAA
>CAUPSG010000559.1:0-21557 GCA_963513935.1 Aphrophora alni
CCTCACTAATTGCGTGTTTTAAACCAGTTATCTCAGAAATACATTTCTTGTACCTATTTTTATTCAATTATAAAAATAAAAAACACATAAAACAGGTAGGTTTGTTGTTAAATTTCGATCAAATTTTTACAGAAATGTACATAATTACATCACGTGCATATTATAATACCTAAAGCCTTTTATAGGATTTTTAGATGATTCGAAACTTAAAACAGTGTTTAGATATCCGTCATCCTATTGATGGCAGTCATGGTATATTATTGTTGCCTTAAAAGCTTGATATATGTTTATGAAAGTTGGTAATAAATAATGTTCATAGTTTATTACTTAGTTCTTGAGTGGATTTAAGACAGCTGTTACAATTGCTGCAACAGTTGGTATTCTAATTGTTTAGTTTTTTAATAAGAAAAAAATATTTAACTAAAACGGACGAAATCATGCTGGTAAATTCGAAAGACAATAGGAATGTATATTGTTTACTTAATAATGACAATCAATTGGAACTTAATAGAAATTCTCTAATAATAATAGACTATATAATACTCTAACCTAAATAATCATCTGGTGTGCGTAAGTCAAGTAATCAATACGCCCTGACCTCAAAGGATCGTGAGGGTTACTTATAAAATTTACTACTGATCCCGTTCTTCATTAACAGCTGATGATCTCATGTTACTTGAATAATACGTATCAAATATATTCCTCCACAGTGTTGATTATTATACAATTATAATTTTATTATCATTACTAATAATAATTGTAACAAAAATAAAAATAATTATATTCTTTCAAGAATACTAAAACCCATTTTTGTAATGCAAATGAGTATACATATATCAAATAATAAATAAATATATTATAGAAATATAATTAATATTGGTTAAAATTAATTTCGTAGAATAACTATTCTACTACTCTTTATTTATTTAAAAAATATATTATGTTATTTTAAATTTTATTATTTATTTTTGCCATCTGCGGATAATAAGAAACCTCATTATACAAAATACACTCATAATGACTATTGTTGTCAGAATGAATAATTAAAACGTTAATTATAATTGTTACCATTAAGTTGGGAAAGTTGGTGAAATAACATTTTATTTCAAAAACAAATAAAAGTGGTAGTTAACCGTACGTTTTGGACATTTTGTTGTTGGAAATCTTTTGTATGTACTCAACGTTATGAAATTTGATACAACTTTTAAATTTTTTATCATTTTAAGTAAGAAAACTGCTAATTATACAAAAAGATTTCCTACTAAAAAACATGAATGAAATTGTATATTTGGAAGCTTGAATTTTAGTTTATCGCGCTTTATTTAAATTAATTTATAAATATCCTACATATTGTCGGTCAATTATAAGCAAAACCCAGTACAAACCACTTCCATTTAATAAAACGTTGTTAATCAGCTTAAATATTAGAAAACTACCTGAAAATATATATTTCAAGATATTTTTTATAAATTTTGAAAGTTTCATTTAACCATAGTTTTGGGTTTTATATAATGTACAACGTTGTAAACCACAGTTTCTTTTTGTCATAAAAAGTCTCTTATTCGCAAACGTTTGGTTGAAATTTAATTTTTAATAATTGTTTAAATTATACATCCTTATAAAAAAACTCAAAACCTAAACTTTATCTTAAAAGATCAGTTTAAATATTTCTTTATTCCTTTTTGTTGTCATTGTTATTTTACAGAAATAAAACTTATTTGTGGAAAGTAAATATTTTAGAATAAATACATAAGTTATACAACTGATAATCGTGAAAAATGTTCAAAATTTTGTTAACAAGCATTTTATTTTCCATCATTTCAAACTTAATTAGTCATAAAGGTTAAACGCCGAGATACTCCAAGGTTAATAATAGTAAACTAGTATACACGAGTTAATGAATTTGTAGTATAGATATCAATTGAAATGTAGCCTTATACTTCAGAGAAATCGAAACTTCCTATTGATGGGAGCATAAAATAACTGATAATAATGTAACTGAGATAAATTTATAAGAAATATTGCACTTTGGGTAAACATTCTTTAATTTATATTTATTCCTAAAATGAAAATTCAAATGGCCTTTCGTTTAAACAATCATCATGTATATTGTTTTGAAATGAAATCATTCTATAACATGGGATGCGTACGGGTGAAATTATGACAATATATTATAACATAACACTTTTCTTCTTCAATAACTTGTTTAACTTTATTAAATAACTTTTACTTGCATCTACGATTGGGCGAAAAATACAACATAACTGTTACTTACTTTACTTTAATTATTTCAGCTCCTATTTAAATAAAAACACAACTCTTTTACCTTTCAAATAATTATTTAATATTACATTTTTGATTTTGCAAGACAATAACATATACTAACCTAATTTTATTAACTCTACCTCATTCACTCTAAACTCATTCCTTAACCTAATTTTATTTGGTTACAATTTAAGTTTTACTTGTTACAATTAATTCCAAAACTTTCTCTAATATATATATTCTGGGACAGCAACAATTATTTTTCCCAGATTATATTCTACTTTTGGCTTTGGCTCATAAAAAAAACCTTTATTTTTTTCACAAAGAATAAAATTAAAGCTCTAAACATTACTATACAAATTTCTTTTCTCGGCTTTGATTTTCTTTACAACATATCATTAAAGAACAAATTAAAAACTTTAAACATTAAATATTGATTTACTGCCACGGGTTGCTCTTTTACAACAAAACAGATTTAAATTTTAATAGCACTATCTCAAATTTCTCGTGGGAATTCTTTAATGACTCAATTGAAGTGAAATTTACAACTATTACTAAAAGAATATTTAACAAAATTGTACTTATCATTTGGTTTGCTCCTTTTTCAACTGATAACCTTTTCACAATACACGCCACGATCTCACTGACTCTGCTCTATTAATTCACGTAACCAAACAAAAACGAAACACTCACAAATCCCTCGTAAAAAACTTTTAGGTGACGGATGGTCCTAAATACAGAAGAAGCCTTCCTTCCTCGATGATGAAATATAGCTGGTGCTGATTGACATCTAACTGCAAAACTCATAAACGCTTAACTTCCTAGCTCAGCAAACACTTTAAGACTTTAAACAACTCCTTTATCAAGATGACTCAGAGACAACTCGTCTCTTGGGTCAAGATCTTAGATTTTTATACAAAATCCCTCGTCTCTCAGTCCTCGACTCCTTGTCCTTAACTAACTTCCTTTTTTCAATTTTTGTTCGTAACAAATATCATCCCCTCTTTTGAAACGTGATCTGGCTTTCTCCTCGCTGATTCGTTAGATCATAGTTTCTTTATTTTTATTGGTGTTTTTTTTTCAAACCTGCCCGTTGATTTTTAATTTGATTTTGAGGCCTCAGTTCATTAGTTGACCTAATTCTGCAAACCGTTGTAAGAGAAAAACGTTCTTTCGCACCCATCTGGAACTTCCCTTTCTAATGTACAGTTAGGGACGCTAACTTTCCCTTGATTTCTCTTATTTTATACACAACTGTGTTTGTCCAATTCTCCCGTTACTTGTTTTTTCGAGTGCATAGTCGCTTTTGCTCCCTCAATGGTAAAGTCCCGTTTTCTTTTGTTTTTATCTTGTATTCTTCCCTCGGTACCGTTAGATTCCAAACTTCCCAAGCTGCACCTGGCATCCTACAATTTCTCCAATATGATTATTTTTTTTAACTGTTATGATTATTATTTTTATTTTATTTTACATGAATTAATAATCTCAGGTACTTACGCCGTATCTTAGTTTTATAATTACACAAATATCAAAACACTTTAACTTTTTTAAATAAATAACATATAAAAGATTTTTAAAAAATTTAATCATAACAGTTGAAAATATTTTTTAAACAATAAAAACATCCACAAAGCACGAAAAAAGTACTATGGTTGATTTACAAACCATCACACTTGTAGCTACAAACACTATTAAGCGAAATTAATCAAAAGAAATAATTCAAATTTAACAAATAACTTTTCCTAACTCTTTTGGTTAACATTACTAGATTTTAACTAGCAATAAGTTTTTTGTGTAACTTACAACCAAAGTTTAATGCTATCAACTGGGTTTAACTAGCCGGCCTTTTACAGTTTACTTTACTTGATTAAGTGCACTTCCGTAATCATTTTAATAATTCCATCAGAAGTGTGTATGATTTTTTTGTAGTGCATATGTCAAAGATTGTTTTAAATTTTGAAAATAAAACGTCGTTTTTTTCCTTCAAATTAGTTGATACTCGTAATCCTTTCACACCATTTGGATTTTTCAAAATCTTTCGAGTAACCCAGTTTGTATTAAAATAGATTTTGATTGATGATATAAGAAAATCCTTCCATGAATGTAAAAACTAATGTCAGTTATGCTATGTAATGCAAATATTGTACACCATAAAATTTATAAAACTTTAGATTAAATTATAATGATGTAATCACAATATTCCTGACGTTATATTTTAATTATAAGAAGGTTTAAGTCTAACGGGTTCTGATGACCGTCAGTAAATTGAGTTATAAAAACACACACAAAACACTGCTCCATAATGTGCAATATATATAATAATTAATATAAATATAACGCACACAATTAACATAACATTAAATTGTAGTGATTCTAGGTATGTCTAACAAACCACTGAACTTTCACTACCAATATCAATAACGGTCCCAAAGCTGAACTGTTTATCTGTTTACTTTGTTATGCAAACAAAGTACGTAGATTGCTTGACCTCAACTTTGATATTACTCATTCTCCATTGTATTGTTTATAAACTCTGTTTTAAGAAAAATAACGTTATAATTATTTAAGGTTACATTAATAGGTGGCGTAATTGGAGTTCTCGCAGTTTGTTCTGCAACATTAAAAGTAACCAGGTGCTATGGTGATTATTACGAATTTTACATGTAGTAGTTCATTTACAATCTATAATTTTATGGATTGAAGTAAAGCTATTTGTTCAATGTTTATTATTTTAAATAATTCTAACTTACGTGAAGATAGTTTATGAAATTGATTATATTTCTATATTGTATGTGTGTTCTAATTACAAAATGACAGCACTCGAATAATTTAGTGGTTACAATGAAAACATGTACTTTTCTTGAAGTTATTTACATTTAGGTTTGCAGTTGGGTAGAGGAATGGGACTTACATAACGTTAGCATATTCAACGTTTAATTCTGCATTTTACAAATAAGTTCATTCATTTTGCAAAACAATTATTAGCTCACAAACTGTAGGAACCGTATAATGTGTGTCACATTTTTCCTCAAAACGTTGACGAGTGTGATCATCTAATTTTCTCAAAAGCATAGCTACTAATAAAAGTTCCCTCCTTATGTCGAAATAGAGTGCTTTTAGCGCTTGAGCGTTCTCTAAATAGTCATCCAAGAAACAGCGTATGGTTTTCAAAGAGTTATTTGTCATTGTGGGTAAATCGATAATTTTATTATTATGGAGAATAACCAAGCATCGAATATTTTGATAGCGTTCTAGTTAAGTGTTACGTGCAACATTTTAATTTAATGGACTTAACAGTATGCCTCTATAAATTTAAATATTTCTATTCTAGACTTGACAACCAATATGTGAATTTTTCAATAGCTGACAACGAACTTATTTGATCAATAGTGTTATCAAACATGTGTTAAAAATTAGACCATTCTAATAAGTTTCCAGAAAAAAAATTGGAGTTTTAAATCAAGGGAGTTCAAAACATTTCTATCGGCGTTTGAATGCTGTGACATGCCGTCCGCCTTGGACGACCAGGGGAAAGTTTATAGCAAATAGTCACTTTTATAATTATATAACTCGTGGGAACATTTATTTGACAATGTCCGTGTGGATAATCCAATGCAACATCAACTACAATAAGAGCGTTTCTGAGGTCGTCAGTCAGAAATTTTTAACTGAGGAAATAGATATAGAATTTATTCACGAACCTTGGAAAAAAATAAAAGATAAGATGGCTTGGAGATGCAAAAAGTAACGGCATACACAATGTTACATATAGTAACTTGCAAACATGTGTTATAGTTAATTATGAACTGAGATGTCTCCCTTTGCTTTAGTTTTCATCCAGAGATATCACCTCGATGAAGATCACTTACGGATCAAGAAAAGGGAGAAGAGATCCCATTTTGAGCACGATGTATCATCGATATAATTTGTAGGAAACTCCACCCTCTGGAGATATAGTGACAGTAGTTAATGTCTTTGAGAAAGAGAATGAGAATTTATTCGATGGATTAGACTCAAACTTTCATCACACAGCACGGAAGTCAAGTAATACAAATACTAGAGGCGAGTTCTTCTTAGAATTTATTAACGGTAAAGGCTTACTAGCTTACTAGTAGTTATGTTAGGTTAGAAACAAAGTAATTAAAAAGTTATTCATATTACAATTTCTACAGGTTATATTGTTTCTTTTGTAACTGGCAGGGATTTCGCGGATGAAATGTTACCATGTGACCATATTATGTGGAAATTAAATTTTGATTCTGAAAATCAAAATTTTAGAAATCCCAAAAGATTTACCTGGAACTCTCATTATGAAGAGTTTAACTATAGATTAGATTAGATTCCCTCAGTAAGAGAGTCAGGGGCATAAATGATATCGATTCTATTGCGGCTAATAAACAAGAGGATATTATCGACTTTTAAAATAATAACATTTTTATAATATTAGTATCTGAAAGAACGGGAGCAAAATTGTGGAATGGAGATTTAGAGCTGGTAACGAAAGATACAAATGGATTATTGAATAACGGTAAGAAAACTGGTCAGTGTGACAAATATCAAAAATAGTTAACAAAATACAACACTCTGTTAAGAAGATATAAACTGTAATTTTGGAGAACCGTTTGCCAAGAGATTGACTTTACTAAGCAGTCTAGGATACAAAAAAATATAACGAAGGAACCAGTTATACAAATTGTATCTGTTGATGATTCTAAATGTACTTCTTCAGGTAAAGACGCACAAGACGTTTTACTCAAAACACACTATCCAAATAGTATTGTACAAAAACCGGCATATTCAATAATCAGAATGGGACAACCTCTATAAGAAACTTTCGTTCTGATTGGAAAACTGCTAACAAAACGTAAGGTATAGGGACAACAGTGCACATCAATGAAAATGGAGATAAACTGACATCAAGTTTTGCTATTGTAACCATTGTAATATAATAGTCACTGAAGCTCTGAAAAAAAAAATCATTTAAAAATATTTCATAACCTATTTGTATTGTTTATTTTATTTTCCTCAACCAGAAACTAAATAAAATAGTTTCGAGTACATGTAGTTACAAAAATAATTAATAGATACCTTTTACGTAAAGAAGTAATTGAAAAAGTGTTGAATATTTAAAAATTTTAACGTAAATAATATGAAATAAATACAATAGATTTACACTTTCTTTCATTGATATTATTGTAAATGTATGTACTCCTTACTACAGTGAGGAATAAATTCTCAAAACTGTTCAAACTGTAGTATTTAATGTTTATTGTTTCATGCTTTCTTTCTTTTCTACTAAAGGAGTAGCACCGAAATTAGTTAATAGAGCTTTATTTAGCTGAGTAATTAATTTTACGGAACCCAATAATTTTTTATAACTAAATTAATTCATCTTTAAAAGCGTTGTTAAAACCCAACAGTCGGTGGTCGATTTTCAACGCATGGTTTAGTCTAACGACAGTGAAACACGTAGTTTGCAATTCAACCTTTCGCCCATTTCGAATCGTCCTATCGCAATAAATAAAATACCGTTGGAAAGCTAATGGTCCGTAGATGCATAATCATGCAACAACTTAGAATTGTTGATGTCATCTTATAATTAGTTAACCGTTTCATAGTCTGATTTCATTAGCTTTGGCAAAGTCGAGAATGTAGAGTTGGCCATGTGAACTGTTTTCATTATTCGCAGCATACAAAGGTGAAACGAGATGATGAGTTATACCATGAATTTTAAATCAGTAAGGTCCATAATTTGGTGGAAGGTCAATTTTTGCACCGAAAGAAGCAAAAGACATTGCATTGTTGTACTGGCGAATGTTATCCCTAAAATTTTTAGATTTCATATTGTTACCAGTAAAGAAGATTCTTTCAGTTCATCAATTTTATGGTTATTGGCTTTAGATTTACCTTGCCTTCATAATAACAAAGGGTAAAGCGTCTTGATGTATTTACTCCAGGTTGGAAATACACTGCAGAACAGTACTGACAAACTCCCACCAGACCAGTTATAGAATATGGATTTAGAGTAGTTGTAAACTTTGAAATTGCACACTTGAAGGTTGGTTTTGATATTTTTGGGTGCATTTGTTGCATTATTTCATCAGGAGGATGGTCAGTTTTGTGAGATAATTTACGTCTTGCTCGTTCTAGACGACCGGTGAGGGTGGGTTTTACGTTTTATTTTTTGAAGTTACTTCAACATCGTTAAAATAGTTTATTTCATTGATAGCTGCTGAAGAAGAAGGAGGGTCTATTTCTTGCATTATTTCGTCAACAGTAGAACCAGTTTGGTTGGATGATTTGGATCTTGACCTTTCTCGACGACCAGTAAGTGTGAGTTTTCTCGGGCTTTTTTTGTAAAAGCGCTTGTATGTGGTGTCTCAATTACAATTGTTAAATTACCAAAACTTTAATATAGGCTATGGAATTCAGCTGATTAAAGTTTGGTCCGTATGTCGGATCGCTTATTATGTAATCACTGTATCGATGCCATTGTTTCATTACGTTACTAACGCACTCTAGTCGAATATCATAATGCTTTTCTAAATGTCCTTATAAACAATAGGAAACACTTCTGAATAAACAGTTTCCATCTCCAATAATTGTAGGTTTGTCAAAATGTTTATAAGTAGTCATGATCGTGGTTGTAATCAAGCGATGATAGCCAAACAAAAAATTACCAGGTATAATATAACATCTAGAAAATTAAATGTGTTATTTGTTATGTACATAGAAACACAATTCTACAAGTTTAATCACCACTAATCTACTTTAATGAAGCAAATTACAACATAAACAAACCATGTTATGATAATAAAACATATGTTTTGTTATAATCAGCTGATCTGTGCTGTTATATTAAGCTGATCAGTAAAAACAATAATAATGAATAGAAAATATTTTAAATTTCATTTTTAGAATATTGAATGAAGGAATAGTTAACTTTTCAGGCAAATGGGCAAATATATAGAGTTAATTACTTTTCATTTAACACAACCCGCATGTAAATCGGTCAAATAGAACTCCAGATCTCACTTGAAATAGGCTTAAAATTTTACCCAAAGTTAAATTGCCATAAGAGATTTTAATTTCCGTTTTTACAAAATTTAGTGGGATAATAGCTGCAATCAAAGCAAAATGGGTAAATATACAGACAATTTCTTTCATTTGGTACCAACCGTGTGTAAATCGGTCCAGTAGTTTGGTCAGGCTCGATGTCATAAGCTTTAAATTTCTTCGCTTTGTTAAATCTATATAAGAAAAGATTATTTTCAATTTTTGACCCAATTAACATAAATATTTTCAAAATACAAATAAAACCTGCACATGTCATTTAGGACCGCTAACTCTTGTTTTGGTACAACCCACATGTAAATCCGTCAAGTCAGGGTCGCTGTCATTAGTTTTGCAAAAGTTTTTTAATATATAGGATTATTACAGTATTAATAAAACAATAAAGATAAGTTTCAAAACTATATTAATAATATAAAAGAGCTACAATTGTTTCACCTTGCGCAACTAAAATTATTTATTATTTTATGAGTACCACAATGGTACTCACATTATATGGCTGAGCATAAATACCATATTATATCTTCTGTGATTTCAGATCATTTGAGTATTTGATATTGGACACAATTGGCCAAAAAACTAAAATCCCCTAAAACTGTGTACAGTTTACGTTTTAATCAAATGGAAATAAACTTGGATTGTGTGAATATATATACATAAAATATTATTCTCAACCTTATTTGCTTATTCAGCGACAACATAATACATATACATTTAGAAAAAATAAAAAGTTACATCACTTACAGCTTCTCTCCACAGTAGGCTATTGCAGATAGTATTAATTCAAAATACAATGAGAATGTATGTGAAAATATACAATGTTAAATTTACATTGTATTAATGATTAGCTTGTATCAAGACTTCAGTAATATCTTATTACGTAATATATCTGACTTAGTATATAAGGCTATTACTACGGAATACACGTTTCTTGCCAAAAACATATAAATTAAGCGCCTCTATTGTTCAACGTTTTTATATACGAAATTAATACAAATAATTACAATAAAGTGTCAGTCTTTTTGTAAAAAGGGTAACCTTTTGTAAGGGAAGCTTTTGTTGCTATATTGTTATTAACTTTATTGTTGAAATATAAAAACTCATCACAAAAATAATTATAAATTTAATATATATTTAGGATAAAGTTACCATTCATATAATATGGATTATTTTGAAATATTTAATCGAACTAAACCCAATATTTTATTAGTTTTGGAATTTATAGAAATAATAAGATACAATATTTTAATTAATAATTGCCTTACTGGAATGATAACATTCTCTTTTCGAGTTTTACAGTTTAAAGCTCAATTTTTATTGTAGTAAAAGTTTCACCTATTATTCAGGATTTGTCAAACCTGATTACAATAATATATGAATTATATTCTTAACAGTTAACAGACGTCGTTTTCACATTATACGACCACTACCAAACACAGAGTTGCGTATAAAATATAAGATACGAGATGATCGTAGTATACACATGTGTTACCCTTCACATCTTTGTTAACAAATGTTAAATATAACACATATATATAAATTCCAAAATGACATAATTTGGTTTGACAAAACCTAAATAATTGGCGACACGTACGTCACCAAAATTATATTAAAAAACGTGTTTGACTGACATTCTAACACACACACACACACACACACACACACACACACACACACACACACACACACACACACACACACACACACACACACACACACACACACACACACACACACACACACACACACACACACACACACACACACACACACACACACACACACACACAAATGGAAAAAAAGGAATTCTAACCAAAATGTTAGAAATTAAAGCTAAGGTACTATTGAGAGTTATTTATAATAATTATATTTATTAAGTATCTGTCACTAATAATGTACGTCTCTTTATAACTAAATATCTTTTAATGTTATTGGTACCTCATAATTATTCATTGTAGAAAGTAAATTAGGATATATAAATATATATATATATATAATATATATATATATATATATATATATATATATATATATATATATATATATTTACAATTATAAAACAGTTATAAATAAACCTTTCACAACACTGCAGTAGAGAAATCAACTTGTATTTGACCTGGGATTGAAAGAGACTAATTGCGGTCTCCTTTATTGTCACATTTGTAAAATGACTGGGCGCCAGAAAACTTTAGTCTGCTCTGCAAATGAACTGTTAAATGGAGATTCACACCAATGTATATTTAGATTTATTTTTTTACAAAAAGATTTTGGATGAATGTAGATGGAATACATGCACTGTCAGGAGTAATGTGTGGATTAAAGTAAGACGAATAACTGTATTATTAATTAGTACAAAAGTAATATATTATTTAAAAGTAATAACAGTAGAGATATTTAAAATAATCAGGGCGTTTAATCTAAATAAACTTTTGGAGAATCGCATAATAAATGTAAACTAACATTTTCGTTTTGGTCTACGTTAAATGTATAGAATGTATAAATGTATAGAATTAAACGTCAATAGTAATGAAAGTTAAGAAAATTATACAAAATAATACACCTGATTATCACTTTCAAATACAGCGTGAGTATTTCTCAGTATTTATTGTTTTTTCCAATAAAATTCAATGTGTTTTTATATTCTTTGTCTGTGTATTTTGAATTGCAAACTGTCTCTCTATTATTGATTTTAAATATTTTTGATTTAAAATTTATTCGAGGTACTATTTTTTTTTATGCATTAATAAATTCTCCAATTTTATAACAGAATGACTGATGGAATACCAAGAACGAATTTTGACAAATATAGAGATACCAGGTAGGGTTAGGGTTATTTTATACCAAATTTATAACAAATACGCTGGGACTTCAAATAACAGTTCCTATGGAAGAAATATCTTTCTGGACGATCACTAACAACATAGTCTATAAATGGTTTTATGACAATTGATCCACGAGTGATTTGCGTCCAACATAATTATTTAATGTATTGAAAATCAAAATAAACTTAGTATATAAAAATTTATATAATAACAAACTGTAATATCAAAAGGTATATTAACACAATTATTAATAATGGTAGAAGGACGTTTAATATAACTTTAAAAAAGGGGATAGAATACAACTCGAACACAAGATCTCACAAAAACTAAGTTTATTTAATCAACCGCGATTCTATGACAAAGTCGCCATCTTCAGCGATCCATGAGCTATAATAAATAAATAGGTTTCACTGAGGCGACTTTGTCTTTGAAACGCTTTTGATTAAGTAAACGCATATTTTGTGAGATCTTGAGTTCGAGTTTTATTCTACTGTATCTAATATTATCTCAAGAGTGAGGCTCAATATTTATTTATAGCTTTAAAACATTTATAATAATGTTACAAAGTAATTAAGAGTAGGATTCTGTTTATTGTTGTAAAAAAATTTAAAGTCCGAAAGACATTACTTTGTTAAAATAAGTTGCAAAATAAAGTTATTAGGCGTTCAATTTATATTATAAATAAATATTTATAAATTTATTAAATTTTCTCCAACCTTTGTTTATGAATACCATCGTTTGTGAAGCATACTTTAAATAACCTAAATTTTATTATCATGCAGTGAATATTTCAGTGTGATCAGAAATCAAAAAGTGTGCACACAAATTTGATGAAATATATCGGAAAATAAGTTAACATAATATGTGATAGGTATAAAATAAGCCATTTTATTAAGGTAAATCTCCTTTTTTGTTATAATATCATAAAACAACCTGAAAAACAAACAGTGATATTACACATCAATATTATAATGTATATTATTGAAATTGAAAATTATTTACTACCCATATTGAAGTGATATATACTATCTAATTATTACAATAAATGGATTTAGCCATATATGTTTAAAATTAAAATTAATATGGTAAAACGTGATATACTTTTCACGACTGGATTTAAAAAAAAAATCATCAATATATTAATGTAAAATTGTGTTAAACGTCAAAATTGTTTCCATTTCTATTAATTACAGATTTATCACGTTATCCAGATTGATAATGAAACACAATGCATCAAGTATATTGTCAACCAGTTTATGTGCTAACTACGTGTTACTCGGATAAGAGTGTTTTTTATTGTGGAGACAATATAGCGTGACCACGGTAACACTGAGTATATAGGTTTATATCCTGAAAACACATTTTATGTCTTGAAAGGATGAAGACATAAAAGGCGTCTTATTGTTGATCAAAAGAAATTAATCACCGAAACAAAAAGAAATAACGAAATATTTCATATGTTAAACCTGGTTATTAGAGTTATTTTCAATAATGATATACGTAATTCATTCTCTATTATTTGAATGATAATGTTACATTTTCAAATAATCTATACATTAGTCGAACATACTGTAAAACCATAATATTTGAATGTAATTATTTTTCTTTCACTAATTAACTAAAATGTCGTTCAAAAATAAAAGCAAGAAATAAAGAGTGAAAATATTGTTTAATTATTACGGAGAGTATTAATAATGATTTTCACACAGTTATAAAAGAAGGTTTTTTAAAATAATAAATCTGAACTTTATCTAGTTAATAACCGTCTAAATTTTGTAAAAAAAGATATTTAAATTACGTGAAATCATTTGGTGTTATTAAAAATTGTATTTCCTTTTCAATCTATATCCATTACAGTTATATGTATACTTATACATTAAGGGTTCCCTGTTGATGAATTATTTAATAGTGGTTCTACCATCATAAAGGCTTTACACTTATAATAATTTATTTTATTCTCCTTTTTTTAATCATTCTTTTATAAAGTGTTACCTATTTTTGGTGTACTTAATGATGAAATGATTATTACAGTAACACATCTTATATGAAAATTCAACAATGTATTGAAAAAAATAATAAAATAAAATAATGTCTCCAACGTATGAAAAGTAAATATTTCCATATTAAATTTAAACTAACTGTTTTTAATATTTGGATAAAAATTAAAAACTAAGAACTTCCTTAAACGTGCAAACCCAAGAAATTACCCCCGAACAATTTAATCGCTACTTAAATTAGTTTGTCTTACAGATAAAATTAGTATTTTTATATGATTGTGAAAATGTAAAATCAGCAGAATTTTGTATCCACTATAGTATGTTATGATTAAATAAGTTCCTTCAATTATTGAATATGAAATAGTTGGTTTTAAAATCATATCTTCTGGAACTACGTTTTATATGAATTAATTTTTGAATGTTTTTTAGTTATTTTTTTTTTATGACATCCTGTTTTGTTTAGAATTTTTAATAAAACCCCATAAATATTTAAGTACAAAGGATTAGATACTGTTGATCTTATTGATTTTATATGATTTGAGGCAATTTATGTTAATATGTAAGTTGCGACCTCTATAGGAATGAGAAAGCACGTAACGTTTTTTCCCCAGGTATTAAATAATTAGTTGGTCTTCAAACAAACTTACCAAGTTACAATATTAAAGACGGTATTTATGAAAATACAACGTTCAACAGTTATACATGTTTGCTCATAAACAATTTTTTTTCCTATTATTTTATAACAATACTTTATATTTTTAATTTTGGATTAGGCGACACAAAATAAATAAGCCATTCACAAGAAAATCAATAAGTAAGAGACCTGCGTTTTGATAACTTTAACAATAGGAATGCACAAACACTACAACTACCAATGAATAATCATGACTGCCTATAATGATTAAAATCTATATCAATTAGGAAGATGAAGTAAGGAAAAGTACATCGGTTCAATTTGTTTCACCAACGCCTAGTAATTAAACTTCGAACAACGATTACTACTCCAGTATTATCATCAACTTAGATTTTAACCAAAGTTGTTGATCAAAGTACTTACCAATTTACCTCTGAACAAAATTATAGTTGTGTCGGAGATAACCAAAAGTAAAAGCTAGAGAAGGTATAATGTGGATCATAAGAAAGACATGTCGTCAATAGATTGAATCTAATGATTAAGTAATATAAAAGTGATTTGGTTTCACTGTTATGTTTACTTAAAATTTTAAGATGAATTAATCAGTATTATCAGATAAACATACTATAGTGGTTGATAAATAGATATTTTTGAATTTGTATGCAATTTCTAATAATAAATTAGTATTTTTTTAAATGAACACTTACACTTTACTTTAAGTATTTAAATATATTTTAAAAGGGTACTTCATATTTGGTAAAATACTTCTATCGAGAGGAGTATGTTGACAAATGTTAAAATAAATAATAAACCTAAATTTGTTTTTATTATTATACTTAAATTAATATTAACTAAATACAGTTATTGAATATATTTACATAGAAAATTAACTAATGGTCTCGATCTGTTTATTTCAATCGGTGTAGTTTATAACAATTTTATATGATTAAATAATGGATAAATATGTAATAATTATTTATTGAATGAATCTAGGTGAAAATCTCTCGTTCATTAGCTATTTATTTATTTTCTTTAATGTCCAATCCGTTTCCCATATATGTCCTTCTTTTTGTTTTAATCAATTGATTTTTTTATATTATGTGTAAGGAATAATTAATTGTAAATAATTATGAAAAGTTGGCTCTAATATAACAATATTACATATTAAAAATAATAATAATTTTGATCACAAAATCGATATGGAAAAATAATGACTTTTGAACTCTAATAAAATTTTCAATTTATTTAATTACCTTATTTGGATATTTTAGTTAAGCTCGCTTTAGTTGAAAAGTAATAAAAAGTTTCCAATGAGAGTAGGAAATTAAGGTTAAAGTAACTACAACAGTTGTTATATGACCATTCTTCTTTTTTAACAAGATATTTAAAAGTGTTGACTTACCACAGGAAACCCTTTTTTGGGCTAGAGATTGGATTTTTTAGAATAAAAAAAATCCTCCTTTGGTAACTTAAAAATTCCTTGAACTATATCTTGTTATTTAGACACGTTCAGAAATTAATAAAGGTGGACTGTTGGGACACACGTACTCTTTAACCACCTTTAGGAAATATTCAAAATATAATATTGCAAATATTACTTTTTGGTAACATTAAACTAATAACTAATATTAGTTTTTTTGGGAGGGGGAAGTTTATTTCCGTTTATTACCTCCATTCCATACAACTTTTTCTTCACTGGTACTTTTTCACATGTAAACTTACTGTTTACGTATCAAATGTTAATAGTCTTTCATTAAATGTACTCCATATACATGTAAGCGGTACATGGTTTGTCTTTATCTAGACACATGACTTTCTTTTCTAATTACTTAAAAATTTTAAAAACAAAGTATACCAATTTTAATATTTAATTATTTGTAGTAATTAGAAAGAGATATATTTTAGTTGATTTTTACTATCAGTCAAACAACTCAGAGTTATATATTTTTGTATATTCATTTTTCTTTCTGTTAGTCATACGATATTTGTATAATTATTTTGTAATGTCTTTATTCTAAGAAATAATAATTACACTTAGAAACATATATTATATCACAGATTATGTATAATTAGATATGTTTTATGTAAACAGAAGAAAGATTTTCTTTTTTAAACAGCACTCCGTTGATAGGTGGTCTTTATTTTGTATTATTCTTCCTTATTATCAAAAAGTGCTTGCCTTGTATTATTTAGTTAGAAATATGACGAAAGAACTGCCGATCGTTGGAGAGATTTTACTTCTTATTTTAGAAAAATGTATATTTTTTAAAATATTTTATGGTTTATCATTAGAAAGTAATAATACAGTATGTTAAACAAATAACTATTTTTGAACTTATACAGATGAAACAATAAATACAATACAATATGTAAAATGTATAATTGTGAGATTATCAATATATTGGTAATTATTTATATATCATTCATTATATTATACAGAATTAAGTAAATAGGATCGTAGTATCTCTACGACAAAGTGAACTCATATACTGTAACATATGAATATTTAAATCACTTAACAATAAATTATACACATTTAATGTTGTGGAACACATTGCACACTATAGTAGAAGGAATGCGGTGATTATTGTAACATTTTATCGTTCTCTGATCTCGACAACAAGGATTTTATCAATAGAACAAATAAATAAGTAATTATGTACAGGGACGTTTTATCGTATATTTTGTAAAATTATTTGTTGTGGTAAATACAAATTTAATGTTAATTTGTGTACTTTTTATAAATATTGCAAAACATTACAGTTTCAAATAAAATGTCCTAAGAGAAATATTATTACTTGTAATCTTTTAAATGCAAAACGTGAATTGAAGAAACAAATTCTGCAATCTATTAAATTTATTTTCATAGAAGAATGTATTTAATACAGTTGGTAATTATTTTTTAAAATGTGTTGAGTCGAAGAGACATTGAAGAGGACTTTAGTGCCAGGTTTTTAATTAAACATGTAATAGCTAAAACTCTCACATATGGTTGAATAATGTATAAAAGCAAAAACATGACAGGGTTTCTCTTCTCTGCTCATATATTCCACTCAGTTGTTGAACAATGATGTCGACTGCAGGTGACGTTTTTGTTTTATGCCACACATTTTTCCATCTCCCACGGTACTACAGAGTTGCTTCTGCATTGTATTTAAGAGACCATCATATGATGTCTTCCTTCTTTAATTGTTTGTCTGATTAGTCTGAAATTATGCACTACATTTTCATCAGGTACTTTCTGTATTAGAATATTAATTTGAATATTTATATTGTACAATAGACAGCACAGTTGAGAATTCACAATATGAAAATATATATTATACATCACCTCTCCTCTTATTTTATTTTCTTGTAATTAAGGTATATATAATTTATAACCGAATACGGGCTTGGCAATTCCGAAAGAACTTAGCTGGTTCTACAACTTTTTCAAGTAGTTTTAGGTTAGATGAGACTCATTCATCTTTCCTATAAAATTGCTCTTGACCAAATCTTGCTCTTTTCCAAGCTTGATGCCATTAGATTCTTCAAACGATTTTTCAAAACCAAATAATCCCTCCTATTAAAATATGATTGAAATCCACACTATATAAATTAGATTTTTTTTTTTAATCTAATACCTCAAAATCTGAAAAAAAAAAAAAAAAAAAAAAAAAAAAAAAAAAAAAAAAAAAAAAAAAAAAAAAAATATGATTGCTCGTTAAACTAGCAACGAAATATGATTGTGTCTCCTCATTAACAAAGTTAAAAAAAAAAAAAATTTTGTGTAATGGTGTCTACAAAATAATATTATTTTCAAACTGGTGGCTTTTTTCACCACGTTTCTAGATCAAGAGTCCGATAATGTAAATGAGTAAACCGTAAATTCACTCTCAAGCAGCTGTCAGCTAGCACGTTCTGCGTCTATTTGTTCGCTGCTTCTCTGTGTCAATAACATTACATTTTGACGAAATATCTGATTTTTACCAATAAATTTCCATTATATTTTTTTTCAATTATAACTGTCAACGATTGCAATTTATAAACCCGAACTGGTGACCTATTTTCGAGATTTACAATAAAATATATTTGTAAAGAAAGTAAATTAAAATTATCAAATCCAATTCAAGATAAAAAAAACGAAATATCTAGTATTGAAAATAAATTAAATTATTTATTTTTATAATTGTAGTTTTGGGTCGTCCTAATATATCACTTTACCTTGTAACCCCCTAAACTTGATCCGCGTAGCATATTACTGCCTTAAAACAGTATTCCATCCACTATATTTAGTACCCAAAGGAATGTTATTGTTATTAAACAGACTACTACAAACCCAATTTCTATAGTGTACTGATCCAGGACAAATGTTGTGTTAAAGTTTCTTTATCAAAAGACTTAAAAAAAAATTATGTGTCAGATCTAATTCATATTATTAAGGGAGATCTAAAAGTGATTAAATGTTTTTTTTAAGAAATATCACCAATTTTTATACGTAATGTAACTAGCAAAACGCATAACTAATTAAATCCCAGCAAAAAATTATAGACTTAATGTATTGGTGTAGGAAAATAAAACAAACCGTAGACTCAAAGCAATGTGCAAAACTAAACTCAAATTAAAGTTAATTTAATTAGTAGGCTAACAAAGTTAATCTTGACCTGCTTTTAGAACTTATCCAAAGTTCCACCTAAACAAGTTTCTTTTACATTCTGTATCAAATATTTAATTATTACACATAATAAATTCATCAAAATATCCAACATTTTATTGCCGGTAATTCTATCATTGTCACTGATAACTAATTCCTCTAACAGTGTCGTTTGTGTTATTGGAAGAAATATTACCTTCTGTTTATATAAGTCTTTAATTGATGTAAGTGCGTGTGGTAAGATAATGTAATAATTTTAAACGCCTTTTCGTTAGATTTATAAGAAATTTAATGGAATATATAGGTACTCATTGTAAACTATCAAAGAAGTATTTACTTTATATAATAAATAAATTAAGTAAAATTTTCTAATCTTACTTTTTTTTATTAAAAACTCAAGTAAAAATACAACATTTTACATTATACTGTAGGCCTATACCATGTGTCCAAAAAGTCCCACCCCCATCTTATTTTTTTTTTATTAATGGAAATAGACAGATTTGCTTTGTGGAAAGTTTAGATAACCAAAGGAGGAGTTTTTTGAAGTATCAAAATTTTCAACCCTTACCCCCAAAATGGGGTAGTTTGGAGGTTAGTTAAGAATTTTAAAAAGCAACCCCATTCAGTGATACCTCATTTTAAAGGCATTTTAAAAATAAGAATAATGGCGCAAACTAGAGGTCTCTAAGTTTATCCTATCCAACATAGCGACCAATCAAATTGTGAATGTTAACCTACAAACTCCGGTTGTTTTTATTACATTACAAAATGCTCTATGTTGGTAAAATGATGGTAAGAGCCTTACCTTGTTTTTTTAGCTCGGATTAGATCGTGAAATGGCTACCATTTACTTTTTGGCAGTTATAGATTCTGGACTCAAAAGCTTGTTGTACATTTCGTAACATTTCCGGTGTAATTATTACCGTAAAATTCACAATTCAATTGGTCGCTAAATATGTGGTATGTCTTACTAAATTGTATGAGTTACAATATGATCGTACACAATTAGACACCTATTTTTCATCAATATCTTCAAAACTGTTACTTTTATAAATCAACGCATATGAGAAAATATGTTTAATATTTTTGAGCAATTTTTAGTGTTTTTAGTGTTTTTAGTTATTGCATTTTGTGATACGGTCAGATTAAAAAAGATATAGTTAAGAAAAAATGAAAATAATAAATGCGCTTTTTTTAAATCGAACTTCTGTATTTTTTTTGTCAAATAACTCAAACATTTTAAGAATAACAAGAAAATGAATTGACGCTAAAATATGTATAATAATGGAAAATATTGTCTGATGATTTCTGAGATGACTCAAACTTTAAGCTTCTTATAACAGTCCTTAAAATTATACTTACCTAATCCTTGTTAGAATGTTGTTTTAAAAGAGCAAATATTTATGATGAAAATATATGAAAAATAATTTTTTATTAAATGGTGGTATATTAAATTATATTTTGGCTTTCGCGTAAGATATGAAATTGATATAAAAAGTACATTCAAGTTTGAAAACGCAATGATGATATTAATTCATAAGAGTTACATGTTTATTTCGCATATTTTTCAAAAAATAACGCCGGATAACTATAACTATCGTGAACAATATTACGACACACAAATATAATTAAAGAAAATACCTACTATTAAGTTTTATTCACTCTCACAAAAATAAACCAGGCCAAGTTACAGGTTTAATAGGATTATCTTTTCAACAAATTTTACTACAGAAAGCAATCTTTCTTTTTTTTTTAAAATGAGTTTATTTTTAAAATAATTAAAATAACACAGGTGATTATAATATCTGTTCCTCTCTACCCCCCCCCCCTCTCTCTCTCTCTCTCTCTCTCTCTCTCTCTCTCTCTCTCTCTCTCTCTCTCTCTCTCTCTCTCTCTCTCTTCTCTCTCTCTCTCTCTCTCTCTCTCTCTCTCTCTCTCTCTCTCTCTCTCTCTCTCTCTCTCTCTCTCTCTCTCTCTCTCTCTCTCTCTCTCTCTCTCTCTCTCTCTCTCTCTCTCTCTCTCTCTCTCTCTCTCTCTCTCTCTCTCTCTCTCTCTCTCTCTCTCATCAGAAGACATTGAACTATAAATGTTATTTGTAAACCTTAAACAAACAAGTATATATGCACACACATTTC
>CAUPSG010000561.1:0-10090 GCA_963513935.1 Aphrophora alni
AATCTCACAAAGCAAGTTGCAAATCACCCCCTACCTACAACTTAGTTTCTTTCCTGGTAAAGAGGGGCCTCACACACAGTTCATTGGTTCTGAGGGGATTAGTTGTCTTCACGGCTCAGTAACTGCACCGTTCCTTGTTCCATTATTTATTTAGTACATTTTTTAGTTTTATTTTAATATAATAAAGATGATACTCTGGTATTTATTTTAACTAATATTTTCAGAAAACTTTGAATCGCTGTTATTAAAATATAGTCTTTCCAAGTGAATTGAGGATAATTTATTATTGTATTATGAGCAGTTACATTTTTTTTCAAATACCAGTTGGTGTATATAGTTCCTGTATTTTAAAAATGAAAGATCATTGAAACTACAACTATTACTGTTGAGAATATATACAAATGGTCTAGTCTGGAAGTCTAAGTCCCTCTTATTATTAATACAATTATTAGAGACTGGATGAAATAAAAAGTTTTCTATCCATGTCCTTCTACAGTCCCTTTATCAAACTTGGTGCAGGCCAAGGTTCTGTAGGGACTATGGAGTGAGGTGAAATCTGACAATGTCTGTTAATCAACTCCCTGTAACCACTCCCTAACCATCACTTTGCGCTTACAATAAGAAGGTTAATTCTTTATAGTCCTTTAACACATGAAATTACTCATTTAAGAATAATAGGTTCTAAAATTTTTTTAAATTAAATCACGAATTATCTATTTAACTCTGCTTAATTTTTTGAAAACATTTTTTTGTACATGTTGTTGGCCTAAATGGCTTTGTTTTTCCTTCATTTGCTCCTAGAATTATGCAAGATTGCTTCAAAGAAATACTCTGACAAAAATCTAAGAACTAATGTTATCAAAAAGTTATTTCATTTGATCTAACTTGTTCTATCATAATTGTGATTGATATATCTCAACTTTTGTTTTGATCAAAAGAATATTATGTTACTTTTCATTCCTAATTTTTAAAAAAACGAAAGATGTTTATTAAGTATATGTTGAATATTGCAGGGCTCATTTTAATTTTTTGTTAAGCATACTTTAACATAAAAATAAGGGAGAAGCAGCAAATATAACTTTCATGCCATTGGTCCCCTAGGAAGTACCTTTATAGATTTCTAAAATAATTATTAATAAGTAAATAAAAAAGAATTATAGGCAAATTTAAATAAAATTCCTACATTCTTGTAAACATCGATGTAAAATCAAAGGAAGGATGGAAGTTATTTGAGCACTGTTATATTTATTATCAGGTGGAGTTTCAACTTGATAAATTACTTATTTTCGAATATTCTTTATATGTCCCAATCTAAAGTAGCGTTAGATAAAGTAGTGTATGCAAGGATCCGTACGTAGCAATTTTATACCTCCAACGCGTGTCTTAGTTTATTACAAATTCATGTATTAATGGCCATCATATACGGTCATTTCATACACTATTTTATTTAGTTGTTTTATCTTGATTAGAAAAATATTTCCTTTCCTTTCTTCTTAACAATTGATGTCTGAATATGTACGATAATAATATTAGTGATCAATAAAATTTAATAACTTAATGTAGTTACATAAACCAATTATATTAACAGCCTACCGACACCACGATAACATTCTGTCAATATCCAACGCTTGAAATAAGAAAATCAATAGGTAAATTTACATTAATAAGTGTCACTAGCTTGTATGGAAACTTCCATTGTCCTCAGGGACAACAACCAACTACAATGTGCGACGAAAGTATTTATGTAAAGTTACAAAACTATTTACTGCCTCTATTTCTACTACAATCTCCATGGTTGAAGGAAAATGGAATCTCTGTAAAACACATCGCATTTTGGTCTCTAATTTCAGTACTAATTTATAAAGTCTTTGGATCTCAACTTTTTGATTATAACAATCCATCTATTTCTGCATTTTTGACATTGATTATTTATACATTTATATTAATAATCTTTCCTTATATGATTTTCTACTATCAGATTTGGCAGAGACATGTTCCAGTAATATTTGGAGTCAGACAAAACGAAATTGACACTATGCTGAAGATATCTAATCCTGCAATACCAAGAAGTCAAACCTTTACTTTAACCGTAATAATAGTGTTGTTAATATTTGGAGCTTTGAATGACACGACTCATCTGATACATAAGTCAAGTATCATTTTAGTTGTTCGATGGTTATATAGCCAGATATACCATGCATTAATTATTCAATGGGTTATGTTGGTTTTCATGGTTAAAAATCGGTACAGTGGAGTAAAGAAAATGGTTTCGCGACTTGCGGTTTTGCCTGAGCACTTGCAGAGTAATAGAACATTACATTTTGAATATACTGAAGAAGATGACATAATGTTGAACATATTGGCAATTTATCGACGGAATAGAGACAACCACGTCATTTTAAACGAGTATTTCGCTTTGTCTTGCCGAATCATATTTGCATTATATGGATTTTGGACCACGAGAATAGCATATTATGTTTGGAAACAAAGTGTCATGGGAAATAATACGAAAATGGAACTCATAGCTACAGGAATTTGTTCCTTCATCATTTATCTCAGTATGTCCTTCGCCAGGATCAATGTCGACAAAGAGGTAAGACAGTTTGAAGGTTTTTTAACTTTTTATTACTCTGCAGTTATTTTAAAATTTACTCTATTACGATTTTTTAAAATTCAAATATAATGATTAACAGGAAACCAAAGAAAAACAATGAAAAATCCTATTTATGATGGTTTGTGTACAACTTATTGTTTCAACAGTCCTTCTTTACTTCAGAACATTTTACAAACTAATGATGATAACAAATTGAAAATACATTTAGAGATAATTTTTATTTTCAACGTTTTTCAACATAGAATTTAATACTAATTTTATTCAAATTGAACTTACTACAATTTAAACATAAATCTATTTATTAAAGCTCATTATAATTATTTACAATATTTACTGTAACTTGAAAAAAAAATTAACTATTTGTTAAAACCTGATTATAAGAATGTATATCTTACATTTTCACTGTCCTTTTAAGGTAAGAATGTAAGAACTACGAAGAAAACCCATGTCTAAACGTGACTTGCAATACAAAATTAGAATATTTTTGGGGGTATAAAATAAAAACTTTTTTTTTGAAATATTGCCTCTTGTGGCAAATACATAATATATCGATATAGATAAGAGATACATCATCTGATTACCAATATACATCTATACAATATTAATATAGTCAATACAGCATGTGCATACATCAAACCATGCGTAAATATAATGTATTCATTTACAAATGAAAATATAAAATCTTGTCTTATACAAAAAATAACCAAGTCCTGGAAAAAGCTTGAATGTATCCTTATCAATACTGTTATTATTTAAGTAAAAAATAAATTGATTTTGAGAGAGAGAGAGAGAGAGAGAGAGAGAGAGAGAGAGAGAGAGAGAGAGAGAGAGAGAGAGAAATGAAATATGGATTGATGAAAGTGAAAGTACAATATATTTGTCTACTAATTATGGTAATATATATATATATATATATATATATATATATATATATATATATATATATATATACAGCCTATCCACAAGTACCCACAATTAATTGCTACCATAATTAGTAAACAAACGGATTGTACTTTCACTTTTATCAATCCATATTTCAGTTAACTCAATACCTTGCGACAATCTTCTTGGAGAGATTTAACAAAACAAAAACAAATCAAAACATCGCTCAATATATAAATAAACATCCAAAAAATGTAAACAAAAGTGTAAACAAATCGCGTGTAAACTAGCAATTGAATATATTTTATAAAATATAATAACACTAATCATAGTTAAATGTTTTTTCTTATTTTTATATTTATTTATTTATTTTTATTTATTTAAATCACTAAGCTATTACGTTACAAATTATCCATTTTACGAAAGCAATAACCACATAAGTTGATAGTTCAAATATATAGTTCAATACTATAAGTTATTTCCTTTTAAGAGTGTATTAAGGTGTTTATTTTATTGCTACCTAATTAAGATCAAACTTTCTAATTATGTAAGAGAGATTAATTAAAAGTCTTACAACAACCCAGGATAATATACGCTTTATAATATTATTTATTGTATAATACACTCCCGTTATACAGCGTATGTATTGTTTTATCAGAAGTTGTTAGTTTAATATTTGTCACAAGTTAAGAAGTTTTTTTCTTTTGCACTTCAGTTTCTGTTGTGTATCATAAAGAGGAATTTCACTCAAGTGAATAAACTTGCAATTATTAATATTAGAAGTAAGATAAGATATTAAAATATAGAAGTAATTTGAATAATATTATATTAATAAAAAGACCATTTAAAATCTTAAGTAATTTTAAAATGTCTACTCTGAATTTTTTTATATTTGGCTTTCAATGTAGTAAACAAAATATGTAAGAACATTGCACTGTGTGATCAGGTTAACAATTCGACATGACGTAACCTAACCGCTCAATGTTGAGTACTGGAACTCCAACACTTCAGTTATAGCTATTACCAAACCCCAGTTTTTTCAAGTGATTTCTTCTATACTTTTATATTTTCAGATAGACCTTTTGAAAATGGAAGTGGACAAAGTTAGATCATTTCAAACTTCGCCTTTTATAGAAAGACAGGTAAATTATAACAAAATAACGTTTATCAAATAACATAATAAGCTAAATATATTTAATGTATAGACCTTTAGACAAAGGGCCAAGCCAAGCCTCCATCTAACTGGTTCTAACTGGTTAACTGATCTGGGGAGTGGGAGGGATTTTAGCTTAAAATCTTGATATTGTAGTTTTAGGTTTAGTTTTATTTGAAAAGTAGAAATGTAAGTTTAGATGTAGTATAGTTTAGGATCAAAACTGTTTGATGATGATAACCATGTTATCGAAATGTACGTTAGAGCGTTTAGAGGAATAAACAAAATAAAGTACAACAATTGTGTTTTATTTATTTTTCATAGTGATTGTGGTTAGGGGTATATTCAAACCATTATTATAGACCTTTGTTTTATTAATTACGTAAATACAATATAAGGTTTGTTTGTTTTTTGAATTCCAGCTCTCACTTCTTCAACTGGAGTTGCAACATCACTCTCAAGCAATCACTTGCTTTGACTACAATGCACAATCTCTCATATCGGTAAGTTTGTCTAACAATAGTCTTTCTTTTGTCATTGGATGCTAGTTTACTTATACATCTACATATACCTAATGTATTTACATCTTTTAAATTAGAAAATGCCGTGAAATCGAAAAGGGAGGGTATATATATGACCATTTTTTATTAAACTTTTATACAAATGTTATTTACTAAAATTTTAAAGTTACCATGAATATTTTGCTTAAATGTAATGTCTACTATGTCCACCTAATTTATGTTTGTTCGTGTATCTGTCTGTCAGCAAGGTCGGGATTTGGTAAATAATTATTTAAAAAAGTATGATTTGAAACTGCAGAGAATAATTTGTTATATGCAATAAATGACTCCCACTTGCCACGTTTCAAGGGTTTGTGTTAATTTATTTGATGATGATACTAAAAACGACAAATGTATCTAAATTGTGTCTTTTTATTTATTTCTCCACATTTTTTGTAGGCAAATAAGTTCAATTATTCTGTTTAGCCGTTTGGATATTTTATATGTATTCATTGATTATCTCCATTGGTTTTTTATCTCCTGATAACATCAATTTTTTTATCGCAATGCAGCTTATCATAACCCTTCATTGTAGCTACATATTGTAAACGCACTCTGCCATTTAAACCAGGGTCGATAATTTTTGAAACCAAAAAAAATAATAGTAGGAAGAAACCCATTGGAAAAGGAAAAGAATATAACCAAAATGAAAGGAAAAATATTTTACGGGCGATCCGAGGTCGGGAAATTGAAAGGGGTGAGTTTTTAAGGGTAGAAAACGGTTTATCTCGATTTCCGGCAAAACTACATGTCCTATGAGAAAACGTTAAATAGCAAAGTTGTAGGTACTAAAAAGATCTACAACTTTTGTATTTACACTGTTTTCACATAACCTCAAAGTTTATGTGAAAAATTGAAATAACCAAGTTTTTGGTTTTTTATTTTTAATCTTTTACAAAAAAAAAATTTCGCGAAATGTGGTGAAACCTTACCTTTTTATGTCCCAAATACACTATAATTTTTTTGATTTAAAATATTTATTTTTTCACCTTATTTTGATGACTTAATATCGAAAAAGCACCCTAATTTTCAATCGAAAATTCTCGCATCAAAATGTCTGCTTTTTAAAAAAAATTCGGTGGGATTTTTGTTTGTTGAAATCTCTACTTTGTGATGGTGTAAAATAAATTATACATTTCTATGGTAAATGTTCTCAAAAAATGCAAAGTTTGTGTTCGTAATTTTAATAAATAGCTCACAATTAATTGTACATAATGATTTTAAACAAATGTTTTCGGATTCGAGTTTTTTCGTTTCTTTGCATTTTTTGAGAACATTTACCATAGTAATGTATAATTTATTTTACACCATCACAAAGTAGAGATTTCAACAAACAAAAATCCCACCGAATTTTTTTAAAAAGCAGGTATTTTGACGCGAGAATTTTCGATTGAAAATTAGGATGCTTTTTCGATATCAAGTCAAAATAAGGTGAAAAATAAATATTTTAAATTTTAAAAATATAGTATATTTGGGACATAAAAAGGTAAGCTTTCACCAAATTTCGTGAAAAAAATAAATTTTTTTGTAAAAGATAAAAATAAAAAACCAAAAACATGGTTATTTGAATTTTTTACATAAATTTTGAGGTTATGTGAAAAAAGTGTAGATACAAAAGTTATAGATCTTGTTATTACCTACAACTTTGCTATTTAACTTTTTTCCATAGGACTTGTAGTTTTACCGGAAATCGAGATAAACCGTTTTCTACCCTTAAACACTCACCCCCTTCCACTTCCCGACCTCGGATCGCCCGTAAATTATTTTTCCTTTCATTTTTATTATATTCCCTTCTTTTTCCAATGGGTTTCATCCTACTATTATTTTTTTTTCACTTTTTACCATTTTCAAAGGCTTCAGCCCTGGTCTAATTGATAATAGTGGGTTTACATATTTCTATCATTGTGTATTTTAAAGTACTTCAAAGTCTTATAAGCAGAAGTAAATTGTTATTTTGTTAAATTTAATAAGCCAACGTTTAGAAATATATGTAGCTCAAAACTATAATTAAGCTACATGTTTGTTCTTCAAACGATTCAAAAGAAATGTACTTATCACTACCAAATTTGACACGCCCACTTTTCAGTATGTTATAGGTTAGAACTTCAAAATTTCACTTCTTCCTCCTTTTCTCAATATCAATACTACACAATCTCTTCTTTGATGAATCCTGACTCAATATTATTTACATTCGTTTTAATAGATTAAAATAATTTTTCGCTATAGACTATTTTATTCTAAAGCTAATAAATTAATTTGTTAATTAAAAGTTGCGTAGAATATTCTAATTTATTATTTCCTTTGTTAAAATTAGACGTAAAATCAACAAATTTTGTATTTAAACCAGACAACATCGACTATTAAGTTAGAATTGAAATAAATTGTGTCGTGGAATATAGTGAGAGATTCGATTATTTGTTTTGTATTTGCAAGTAAATATTAGTAGAGATCAAAACGAAATGTTCAAATTAACGAAATGTTTACAAAACGCATTATGTATTTCATCCTTCCTAAATCGATTGCGTTACTTGGTTTTCTTATTATCTTTTGCAATATAATAACGTGTTTGTTTAACATATTTAAATATTCTAATATATTTCACATTACACTGATTGTTGTGAAGTTATCAAAAGGTTAAATGTATGTTTTTCTTACTCTGAATATTTTAGGTTTATGGATGAATATTTGTGTTTTGAAACTGTTTACACGTAATTTCGTAACACATTATGGTTGCTTGGGATCCAAACTAAAAAACATAACATTGTAATTAGACTAAACCTAAAATAGGCTTATCTACTGAAAACGTACTCTCCTATTTACTTTGATGTCTAAATAACCTTATCCCTCTCAGGTCAATAATCACTCAAGAGCTCTTATTGAGTTAATTAAAATAAAGTGATTTGGGTGAGCATTCATTGCATAGTATAAAGCAACTGGGATCTAAGGCTGGCAGTCTAATAAAGCACAACTCTCGATATATAAATGTAGCTACAGCGGTGGGACATATGTGGGCCTTCCCGAGTGTTTAGGGAGCGCCATTTACCCCAACATAATGATATAGATTTAACTGAATGTAAATAAAATGAACAAATGCTTTGGGGTCGACACAAGACGTGTCGAGCTATTTTAATCGTTTGCTGCCCTACTGCCATTCCGATCAAAGCGAGCAATCGAAAGACCTAGCTTAACCTAAAGAGGGACATCGTCACAATTTGTCATTATTTGTTTGTATACAAAACTAATACACCTTCTGATGCACGCCAAGTGTAACAGTTTTTATACATACAGTACTAATGATGGCAAATCACACAATAAACTGTATAAGAAATACGAACAATCAACCATTAACCGTTCATTTTATAACAGGAAATTTGTCTTTATTTTTCAGTTGTATGCTACAACAATAAACTACTTCATTATCCTCATACAGTTCACGAAGTGAGGATAACAAGTCAAAAACATAAACCAATTTGAGAGGATTTGCTGCTGACTCACTCCGAAGACAAAGTTAGAATCACATGCTTGTAATAACTTATAAAATACACAAAATTGTTATTTTTGCTTTAGAATATAATGGAGACTGCACTTCCAAGTTGCATTATAGTAAAAAATAATTTTCTGAAAACTCTTTCTTTTTAAATTGTTCTCAAATCTAACCTTAATATAAAATAAAGATTAGGGACTCGATTAGTTTTAATTGTTACATTCCAAAATGTTATCCAATGATGGGAAATTCTGTTATTTTGTTTATTTATCATTCTTTTCACAGATAAAATGTGTTCATATTGTATACTGTTTTTAATGATGCTGCTATTAATAATGCCCCAGTTGCACACACTTAAAAGTAAACAATCTTTAATAAAATATTTTCGTCATATTTGTTTATTAAATAACTTAACACACAGAATACTGATTTATGATTTGTTTAAATTAACTAGTTTGTCTAGATCAAGAGAACAATTATTATTTTTTCCTTTTATGATTACACGCTCTCTCTCTCTCTCTTTTTGTAAAGACGTGTAAATTAATTGTGTAGGCTATGGGTTAAGTGGAAGAGAGGACCTGATGGTCCTAACTTCGCCCAGAATAAAGGCTCAAATCAAATCAAATCAAATCAAATCTCTCTCTCTCTCTCTCTCTCTCTCTCTCTCTCTCTCTCTCTCTCTCTCTCTCTCTCAAAATCAATTTATTTTTTACATAAATAATAACAGTATTGATAAGGATACATTCCAGCTTTTTCCAGGACTTGGTTATTTTTTGTATAAGACAAGATTTTATATTTTCATTTGTAAATGAATACATTATATTTACGCATGGTTTGATGTATGCACATGCTGTATTGACTATATTAATATTGTATAGATGTATATTGGTTATCAGATGATGTATATCTTATCTATATCGATATATTATGTATTTGCCACAAGAGGTAATATTTCAAAAAAAAGTTTTTATTTTATACCCCCAAAAATATTCTAATTTTGTATTGCAAGTCACGTTTAGACATGGGTTTTCTTCGTAGTTTTTACATTCTTACCTTAAAAGGGCAGTGAAAATGTAAGATATACATTTTTATAATTAGGTTTTAACTAAGAGTTAAAACATTTTTGAAGTTACAGTGAATATTGTAAATAATGATATTGAGCTTTAATATAATAGATTTATGTTTAAATTAAAGTAAGTTCAATTTGATTAAAATTAGTATTAAATTCTATTTTGAAAAACGTTGAAAATAAATTATCTCTAAATGTATTTTCAATTTGTTATCATCATTAGTTTGTAAAATGTTCTGAAGTAAAGAAGGACAGTTGAAACAATAAGTTGTACACAAACCATCATAAATAGGATTTTGTCAGTGTTTCTCTTTGGTTTACTGCTAAT
>CAUPSG010000562.1:0-35841 GCA_963513935.1 Aphrophora alni
GTAAAAAATTTAATTTTTTTAATAAATGTAATAATAATATATTTTCTTTAGTAATTTTTTACGTTATTACAAAAACAATTTGTTTAAATCCAAATTTTATTAAGTATTCCAAATAAAACACTAATTTATCAAATGTTTGTAGTTGTGTTAAGTAAAAACAAATTATAGAAATTCCCCAACAAACTTACACTTAAACACAAAATTTCAAACAAACAAATTTAAAAAAAAAAATAGAAAAAAGAAAGATAAAATATCTTAAAATAAAAATATGTAATACAATTTGTAAGTATTTAAATATGTTACTAATATATTATTAATTATATAAATCTATAATTTTACTAACAAAATTTCTAAACTAAATAGTGAAAATAAATTAATAAATAAGGAAGATTATTTTTGTAAAACTCCTGATAACAATCAAATTGATTGTGATCATACATAAGAGTTGATTTCTTCTTATGAAAAAAATAATAGAATCCATATTCAATAGAAAATTAATTATTGGTGAATGTAATCATTATTTCTAATCTTTCTATGATTCTAACTAAATATCTACAAAACTAGAAGAATAATTAGTGAACATAAGATCTGACATCTACTAGAACTGTCCGGAAAGTAAGTTCTGTTTCTGATTGATGCACATCGGTATGGAGGGTAGCAATGGCGTACCCAAGATCAAAACTAGGGGGGGGGGGGGCAAGCCATGGTCATTCAATATACAATTGATTATTAAAACAGTTATTTCAAGAATTGTATTAAATTCCAGCAACAAAATGTATAATAAAGATTTATTTTTTTGCTTCCAGGAGGGGCAGCTGCCCCCCTGCCCCTCGCTGGGTACGCCCATGGAGGGTAGTGGCTGTGATCTTTGTCCACCAGTGTAGTCTGGCTTAGTAAGATCCCGGCAGTGCTAGTGAAAAGGAAGGTTGTTCAGCCTGTTCTTGTGATAATACTGTTACCATTGATAATCCCACTGTCTGCCAAGTACGTGATGTTATTTGTTTCCTGTGTTAGAAGAACTGTATGACAATAGACATTCATTACCAACTTTATGCAGTGTATGGAAAAATATTATGAGTTAGTGCTGTTTATTCAAGGATGGATGGACTAATACTCATGATGAATAAAGAAATAGACGACCATCTGTTGTGACAGTTGAACTTTTTGAAAAGCGAATGATAAAACTGAAAAAACTGAAATTTCAAAATTACTGAATTATCGGACCTTTATCTCAGTTATATAATGATAGATGGTGAGACTTGGCTGTTGTATGTCAATGTGGAGACAAAGTCAGTCGATGGAGTAGGGCTACAGCTCACTGTGAAAACCCCTTAGAGTTCAAAAGTACTTGGAAACATTCTATACAAGAAAACTCATGGCAAATGTCTTTTGAGAAATACTCCTAGTAAGATTTGTAGAATGAATCACTACCGAGACATTTTAAGGATTTTAAAAACCATTCAGAACAAATGGTATGGCATATTTAGTGACAATTGTCGGACACAAACATAACATACTGAACAGTTTCAAATGACATACAGCACTGATTTGGCTCCTAGTGATTATCACTTCCTAACATGTAAAAATATCTAGGGTCACAGCGGTTTGAAAACAATGAGGAGTTGAAGGACAGTATAAATTCATGTCTTATATCTCACAGGTGTCTATGATGAGGGTAATAAAGAACTAGTTTACTGATATAACAAGTGCCTTAATGTGGGAAAATAGGTAAGTGTTGTAACTAATTTGTGTATAATAAAAAAAACCTCTAATTGTATTGGTTTTTTATAATGAAAAGGAACTTAATTTCCAAAGAGCTCTCTTAGTTAGAACACAGTTCTACTGTAGTTTATGCTGCATTAATGGATATGTTTAAAAAAGTTTAAAAGAAATCCATTTCATATATAACAGTTCTAAGTCACAGGTATGAAAATTCACAGTATCAGTTTTCAGTTACTACAAATTCACAAACACGTTTCAAATGGTTTGCCTATAAGAGTCTACATATCTTACTTCATTTCTCTATGTTCAGTATCAATTTATGTACGTATATCTCTTGATCCAGGATGATTTGCGAGAAGTTCTTGGCGCTCAAAATCTAAAAGTTCTCTTTGTATGTTCTAGTAGATCGACATGCTTTAGAAGAACACAGTTATGATTCTGAAGAAAACTCAAACGAATACCTACTAACAAGTTTCCAAGTAAAATTAGATTGATATTTTACATTAAAAAAAAAAAAAAAAAAAAAAAAAAAAATTGAATTAAAGTAGCTTACCTTTTTAAGATGGTGATCAGCAATTCGAAGGTAGAACTTCTTTAGATACCAACAAAATTAAAAAATGTAGAATTTATTTGCTGTAAATTAAATCAACAAACAAAACATTCATACTAAACTAAAAGAGCCCACACCTGAAAATACATAGAAATAAAAAACTACTTTGAAATACATACATTAATATTATTTATATAGAAACAATACAATAAAAAAAACCCTGAAAAACACATAAAATACAACCTAAAAAAATACATAAAAAAATATGAAAAACAATAACATATATACACAACAACACATAATAAAACCTGAAAAAAAAAACATCCATAAAACTAAAAACCTAACAGGGACCGCGGAATACCGAAAATATTCTTACAATCTATCTCAATTTCCTACCAAATCTAATGCTGCCTCTAATGTGTCGAGGACTTATGCCTGAAGAAGTGTAACAATAGTGGTGTACACTTGGACAATTTGTACAAGTGTGTGATCTTTGTTGTAACTAGACATTAACATTTTGTTAAGTCTAGGTGTTGTAAATGCGATGGACTCAACAAAAGATTATACTCACCCTTTTGTTGGTCGGGTGTGTAATTGGCCTGAAATAAATACACATGGATTAATTATATTACGTAGAATGATAGGGAGCTGAAACCGAAATTGAAAAAAATAAAATAAAAAATAGTCTAAGAAGCTGAACTAATAAAGGACAAAAATTTTATTAAGATAAATCATTGTTTTTTAAATCCTAAAGTTAAAATAATATTTTTTTAAAAAGATTCAAAACTGAAAGAAAATAAGAAAAATAATCTAAGAAAATTAAATATTTCAAAAAGGGCCTAAGTATGATGACTGATATTATTCAAAAAGATTCAAAGATGAAAAAGTAAAATGAAAAAAAAAAAAATAAATAAAAAAAAATAATAATAATAATTAATCTGATTATTTATTAAATATAAAACGAAAAACATTAATTATATACATATTTCTTTAATATTTTTAAATTTTTAATTTTAATTTTTACATCTAAAAAAACTGAATTGATTTCTGTTTGATTCATAAGGGAGGGATCATGATCCTTATGAAGTTCATCGATGATGCAGATCTAATCTTCATTCTTGAGGCTGTAATGGATTCAACAACTTATCAAATAAATATGTCAGCTAAACTAATTAGCATATGTAATGACTTGCATTGTTTAATTATTAAATGTGCACAAACAATGCTCGTGTTTCTCAATAAAAAAATACAATAATTTATATTCCATCATGCCTTTGAAAATATTTTTAACACAAACACATACCATAAAATATATAATAACTTATCTAATACTATTTCCTACAGCTTAAAACTAATCTAACCTAGTGGGCTTCTCCATTCTAAAAACATAAGTTTTCAAAGTCATGATGGATACTAGTTTAGCTGACATATGTTTACAACTATTTTACACAACTTGTACTCACTCATGTCTCTGACATGTCATCTACTTCAATTTTTCAAAAAGTTATTAAACCTGGAACAAAAAAAAAGTTTAGAAACCAATTGGAAGAGAAAATTTGAGTCTACTAAATAATTATAATGAAACTAATAGTCTTAAAGTCTTAAAGAGCTATTTTAGACATTTCATTAATTCACCCCCCCCCTTCATTATTACTCAGTTTGTAAAATTGTGTATTATACCATCTACAAATCAAACAAAATTGTATACCAAGTTTCATTAAAACAGACAGTACAAACATTTATCAGACATAATTTTTACCAAAGAAAAGTTATGGGCTCTGAGCAAATCAAAAAGGATATTTCCATGAATAACAATGTAACATTCTCTAAACTACGTATACATTAGAAAAAATATAAGAAAATGAGAAATAAAATAACACTTAAACCACCTACAATGTGAACGAAAGCGCTTCAAGCTAGCACAGACAATACACAATTGCACAAAAGAGGACGGAAATCTGAATTACTTAGATCTAAACATCAGCAAACATTATAATAAGTGAGCTGGAACTTCTAGTCAGCCTAGTTCTATACGACAAAGCAAGGATAAGACAGCTGTTGCTGTGTCAGAGGCTAAAGCTCCATCCAAAGTCATGCTGGCAGGAGGCTATTACAGCCTTGGATAGTATGTCTTAAGAGTGGGGGGTGGCATCTAGCAGTTCTTTCCTTTAAAAGAAACAAAAACCTAAAAGGCCATCAACATCCGCAAAGAAAAGATCTAGGAAAAAAGAACTCGCCAGAAGGAATGGACTAATACAGAACCCTACCACATCATGAACAAACCAAGTTTCTAATGTGAAGAAGTAAAATGCTTTCAATAAATCTCAACAATGACAGGACGGTTTTGGCTGTCCTCGTCATGAGATTTACTGAAGATATAGCTCTAATCCAAGAGCCATGGGTCAATGGAGAAATCATCAGAGGACTCCCAACCCAAAAATGTAAAGGGAAGGGAAAAGTGGATTCGTGCCCCTTCTGCCTGACACATAAAGAGACAGCCGAACACTGGTTGTGTGAGTGTGAATCTCTAACCTACAAAAGATTACTTTATCTCAGCACTACCTTTCCCCATGGCTGCAGAGATAACGACAATATCATCCAAAATTATTATAAAATTCTTAAGAAGCTTAAATCTTGGCAGGGTATAAAACATAATTAGTAGGGTAGTCACAAAAGATCCATTTGGTTCGCAGTGACAAGAGACTGTATACCCTCGGACTCCAAATTCACTAACTAGTATAACTTACCTTACCAGTTGTAGATCAAAATCTGTAATTAAGTTGATATTGATGGGATTTTCTAGATGCTGCTGTGATGACTGATGTTCTATAAGTAGCTTGATGGTGAATTTTCTGGATGCTGTTGAAAATGATGGATGATCTGGTTGTTGTTGATGATGAATGAATATCACTGTAATTCTAATACAAACAATTTCATAATATATTCAGTTATAAAATATATAATCATTTACAAAGGAATGAAAATAGAATGCAGAGATTTCAAGAAACATTGATTAAATAAACCATTAAAAAATATTCAGAACAATAACTACAATTAGGTGTTACAAAATTCATTGGTACAATTTTAATAATAAGCCTATATAAAATTGTAACTTTTTGATATCGAAGAGGTTGTTGAATTTTCTTTAAGTATGTCCTTAAAATGTCCCTATATGAAAAGGATTAAATCCGGATTATAATATTCTTTTGTTTTTTTATTTACAAAGTATAAGGTAAGTTAACATTTCAACCTCAATTTTTTAACCAATCTTCATGTTTCATGGTTATTAACCAACAGATTTAAAAACGGAATTTAAAAACAAATTAATGAGTCACAAGATAACTTATTCAGCCACATCATACAATGTAATACAAATGGATCCTATAAATTACTATCCAAAAGTTGGTTTCTTAGATCCTTGTAGGAAATGTTAAATTGTATTGGTACATCAAGGGGTCTTGCACAAAGTAGGGTAGGTTTGTTTATAACAGTTGTTGCACAAGTTTTTTGAACCTCATAACTGTGTATGACACTACCATCTTTATATTGGTTAGACCCTATTGGGCCTTGTATATGTGTATATATATTGAAAAATTTCCACTCGCTTTGCTCATTTCAGTGACACTTCCCTGCCAGATCTTGTAACTTTACGAATATCACATTTTCTTGAGATGTCAGGGATAGAAATTATATTTTTTATCTAATTGAATAAGAATTAAAATGCTTATAAATGTAATAACACGCAAGATATATATAAAAAAAAATTAATGGCTATCATTTTGAGATTTTTTATTTTCAATAGGATTCTTTAAGAGTCACCTATATAAATTACACGTTCCTAACTTAATTTTATTTAGTTTAGTATAACTTAAAAAGATAAATCAATAGTATATCCTTTCACAGACTCTTTTTATTGTGGTGCTAGATGCGGTAATCTGAAGTGACCTTAGGGCATAAGATTGTGCATTGTAGTGAAGGCTGTAAAGTCAGATTGAGGATCTCAATTTGCTAATGTATGTCTCCTTGCACAGTGATTTAGTGATTTACTACAAGAGCAAGATTACAGCTCTAGCTAGAATAGCAATGTGGTGCTGGTCTTAGAATAAATATAAAAAAGACAAGAGATTCGAGGACATAAACAAGGTGGGGTTATATTAAAGGAGAAATTTTTAATAAACAGATGATGTTAAAATTCACATTAAAAATGCAAATGAAGCCTTCCTGTAACTGTATATGGTATGGAGAAATAGAAATTGTTTTATAAAGATGAGTCTTTTTAATACTAATAAAAAGTTGATGTTGCTGTATGGCTGCAAGACCTGGTAATTATCGCCAACTGTGACCAGTCATTGCAGGTTTTTGTAAAATGTTTTCCGTGAAGGATCCTTGGGATCTGTTAACAGAAGAAGGTTACAAATGAGGACTTGTGGACAAGTATACAGAACAGCGTCCTATAGAGCTGGATATCAAGAGGAAGAAATGGAAGCGGATATAACACACCCTCAGAAAAGATGACGGTGCCATAGAGAGACAGGCTTATAATTATAATCCCCATGGAGTGATGGAGGCCCAAGGAGATATGTGAAGAGAGAAGTGGGCCAGGCAGGCAAAACAGATGGACATAAAAGAAGTGCTGCTGACAGACATGAAAGAAAAGCACTTATGGAAAGACTCCAAAAAGACAAAAGCTTTGTTATAATAAACTAATTACATTTATTTTCCAACTGGTTCCAATCTTACACAGTCATTATCAAATGACAAATTAATATGTGAAACTAATTGTACAATAAAACTTGTTGAGCAGAATATTAATATATTTTAAATCAGCTGTGTTACATAAGCAGTTGAGTAAGCCTGTAGAATGTCATGCTTGGAAATCAAATGTATTCATAAGAATATGATGGTAAAGCCATCATGTAGCAAGCTAGTGTTGTAAAAAGACAGGTAATATCAAGCTTGGCAAGATAACATCTTATCAGTTTATAGTCCAAGACAACCTCTTTCATACATATACAATATGTTGATATAAAACAGTTCAACATAGGAATAAATGTGGTGTAAATCTGAAAACAGGACAAAAAATAAAAGATTCTGTAAATAACCTAAAAAGTTAACTTCAAAACGTATTTTTTTAATTCCATGAAAATGTTAAAAAATTCTACTATTTTAAAGTTATTTATAGAATTGATAGATTAAGACATATCAATAACATCAAAGTTAAAATTATTACTCTGATTTTAGTTACAAAAGATACCTCAATAATTATTATAAAATTACTTTCAGTTTCATAATGGAAACATATAAGACAAACATGTGAAATTATATTTCTTTAAAACCATTTATGTAGTCGCTATCATACTTACAGATAACACTTTTTTCCTTTGTTACTTAAAGGTGAAAAAGCTCTGTCATCGTCACCTTATAACAAAAAGAAGATGAAATAAATACCCCTTGTCCTAGAATAATTTAATAGTGTTTACATTGCAAAAGAACAAGAATTGGGTCAAGAGAAGGATCTATCCCAAGATTATATGAAAAAAAAAAATGTAAAGATCCAGCTAGGATTCCTCGAGTTTGCTACTCGCTATAGTGAGCCTCTGAAGAATGACGAATATTACTTTTCCTTTAGACAATGAAATGCAAAGACAGTAACACAAGTTCAATGCTATTACGATTGTCACACTTACTCCATCTACATATACTCTGAGTATAATAAAAATACTACAATTTAAGTAAAGTATCATTGGAACAATTACTTCAGTGAAAAGTTACGCTGTTCTATCGCTGCAGTGCTTTAATTAGCACTTGTATACAATAGTATGGCAAAGTTACTAATGCTATTTAATCTCAGTCACACATACATATATCACACACAAAAAAAAAAGAAAAAAAAAGTTAATCCAACAACACACTACTAAAGCTATACATACCTATATAACTTAGTGTTCGAGTATTTTGACTTCATTGGATTGACTGTAGTCCTTGCTCATACATTGTGTGTGCATGGGAAAATGTTTTTCCTTTACTTGGTCACAATGCCTGAACAAATAAACATGTATAAATGGTCACAGCAACACCTGAATAAATATTTAACAGAATCAAGATCAACATTGTTTAATTTAAATTAAATAATCACCCATGGAGCAATCAATCACACTTTTTAAAAAAAATTATTAATTGTTTTAAAAGGTAAATAACCTTTAGGTCATCATCACCTTATAAATAAAAAAGTCAAACGTGTGCTAAAACCACACAACTTAGGCTCAGTAGGCATATAGGGAAAATTATTTTTATAAAGTCGAAGTCATTTAAGTGACAGTTTAAATATTACAGACAGATATGCAATAAAATTATACAGGTCCTTGGTTTTAACTACAGATTATAATAAAGAGAAATAAATGAAAATGGAATCCATCTTTTAATGGCTATTTAAGTGTTTGTTTCACATGTCATAAAAACTGTTTTTAAAATTTAAAAGCTATGAATTTCTAATTGTGTGGTTAAATGAAGTTCTATTTGTTGTACAAAAAACTATAATAGATGATTTCAAACTGCAATTTAATTTCAAAACCAACATTTTTTTTTTCAGAATTGTAGATGTTCATTAGTATTTTCTTTTTTTACTTTGTAACATAAACTGTGTTTTAGTTGAGGGGGGGAGGATGAACATGATATCCGACAATCGAAATTTAGTTTAGCGCCAACATATTAATTTTTCAACAAATAAGCATACATATTCATAATCAGAATATAATCTAGTTTTATTTGATAACCCAGTCATATTTCAAAATATTTCATCTTTATAGTTCGAGTATTTTGGATTTTGGTTACTACAGTACTATATTTTTCCTATATGTGGGACAATACAAATAATTTAAATACAAAGTTTGAAATATTTAGAATTTATTGTCTTGTCTGTGTTGACTGGTTGCGACTTACAGACAGTTGTATAGACTGTCCGCCAAATTAGAGACACACATTAAAAATAATTATCGTTGATTTTAACATTGAACTCTACAAAGGAAACAATAACATAAAATAAAGACCAATAACCCTCGAATACTCAAATAGCATCAGGGCTGAATAAGCATCCTCATGCTTAGTACACCTTCGATTGAGAGATACCTATTTAACTCACAATGTGTTGTGCATCAGTGATTGTTTAAAAGTGAGAGAACAAACATTCATGATGAGAAATGAAGAGCAATCTGTAGTCAGTGATGAATCGCTTCAGAAAATTCATGAAAAATCTTTGAAAACCGCTGTTTGCAATCTTTGAACAATGTAAACATTATCGCAGTGTTTGAGAATTGTGGAACAACTATCATTTCTATGTGAGACTTCAATAACTAAAAAAGCCCATTTAGAACAAACGCCTTGGTTTGCAGACTTCTGGTTTCCTATTTATGTCTGTCAACCGTCATATCACTCGGCGAACAATACATATTATGATCCATCAATTCAAATGCATATAGTCCGGATATGACTCCCAGTGATTTTATCCTTTCACGGACAAATGATATGAGTACCAGTGCTTGGATGATGATAAAAAACTTCAAGATCCTGAACAGGTTGACTAAAATTACAAGCAGCAAAATTTCATGAAGAAGGGATTTCCAAACTGGTCAATCGCAATGATAATTGCCTAAATTTATATGGAAATTATGTCGAAAAATAGTGGAAAAGCTGTAGTTTTAAGACATAAATATTTCTGTATCGAGTCTCCGATTATAATTTATACTCAAACAGAGGTTACTTTCTGAACGGGCCTTGTATATATATATATATATATATATATATATATATATATATATATATATATATATATATATAATTATGTAAATATATGAGTGTAAATGCTTTCACTGGGTTCAGTTTTACTCAATTGAATTTTATTTAAAGGTTGAGAAAATTTGATAACGAGAATAATTATTAGTAAATATCAACGGTAAACCACTAATCCAAATTTCAAAAATTGTTTTTCTATGTATAACTTTTTGTTGATCCTACAATGTGAAAAAAGAGGCCCAACTTTAAAGTAAGGTCAATTTGAAATGACTATGGCAATGAGTCATCTTGCACACACTGTATTTTAATTTAATAGAATAACCAATTGTTAACCATTTTGTCAGAATTTGATGTTCAATTAATTATTGTGATATATCAGTGATGTAAAATGGATACTACAAGCAATATTCCTGTCACTGTTAGACTCATGTCGTGATACATTTTTTGTGTATCAAAAACTATTGCTGAGGTTCATAGAGAAATTGTTCTCCTTTATGGGCCAGATGTTTAGTGACGGGTGAACGAATGTGTCTTGTCTTTTTGTTTTTACTAACAAAATGATTAATAATCTATACTGGACATTTATGTACAAAATGGCTTTTGTATTTGGATAAACTGCATCATTTTCACAATACTAATGACCAATTTATACCATAACTAAGAATTATATTTGAAATCTCTGTCAAATGATAATGCTTATGTGCTGTTATTTTATACAATAAGCCGAACGTAATTTTCCTTTCACAACTTCATTTTACTTATAAAGTTCATAGGGTACGATTTGTAATTGTAAAAAAATATGACCTCTATCTTCATGTATCACAGCCTCTGGAAACAGAAAGTGATTTTGACATGCCATCCTTCTAATGTTGTTGTTGTTGTTGTCTGTATAAACATGATATCAGTCATAAAAACTAAGGTAGAAACATGAAATATAATTTGGTACAGCGGACTACAGTATGCTGTAGAACCCTATTAAAATTCAGGAAAATTAAATTGAAAAATCAAAATGACGGCTGTTATAAATAGTGTTTTTGTTTATATCTTGTGTGGTATACAACTTGTAACACATTAAATTAGATCAAAATATTAAAATTTCAATTCAGTATGTAATTGAACTCTCTACAATGACAAATGCCAAACTTATGGCCAAAAATATAATTTTGAACAGTGAACTACGAAGAAAATTTGATATTCATATAGTTATAAGAAGCAGCAAGGGAGAGGTCACAGATGCGAGCAAAGCAAGTGGAGACTTTCTAATATATTCATATCTATGAAACCTGTTAGCTATATATCAAGAAAGTAATAATATACACAATTGAGGTTCAGAAAACCTGTGTAACAACACTGTTTTAAACAAATTTACCCTTTTATGTAGGCCTCCTGATCTAAAAATGCATTAACAATTTCTACATAGCTTAAGAAACCAACTTATGGGCATTATATACATCTGTTATATTACATTGTATGATGGGGCTAGATGTACATGATGGTTTGTATTTAAAAATTGTTGGTTTTGAAAAATGACATAGTTTATATTCTCAATCAAAACAGGGATACACAATAAGCAAATGAACTAAGTTGTATGTTTCAAGAACGGCAAATGACAAATATGTAAGTCTAGTAAAAAATTCATCCATCCTCTAAAAACTTGCATACCCATACAATATTAAATAGTCAAAATCTATTTTATTGTTTTAATATAGTGTGAGCCAATGAAACAGGTGACTTTAACAAATTGAATATTTTATTTTAAAAAAAGATCTTTACTATTTAACAGTCAATGCAATAGCATATATTTACATATTGTTCAGTAATAGACAAGTATGAACAGTAACAACAGTTTCTTCCTTATGTATCACTTAGTTGAGATAAAGCATTGGACAAGTGAACAACATAATATGTTTAGGATTAAGGTGTTCTACAAAAATTATGATAGTTATGTGGTTGCACAACAGCTGTTTCAATGCCATTTTAATATCCATAAGATTTATGTGGTGCCTTCAGCAGATTGCATTAAGACTTGGGTACAGAATTTAGAAACATGCTTAAAAAAAGAACACTAACATACCTGTCCAAGAAACAATAGAAATGATACAAGACAATTTAAGCAAACACAATAAACTCAGCGAACCGGAAATCACAGATACTATCAATTGCATCAAGGAAATTACAAGACAAAATTATTTTCAACACAACGGACAATATTATATCCAAACTAAAGGAGTCCCGATGGGCTCTCCCTTATCGGGAATCTTAGCAGAAACATTTCTCAACCATTTTGAAAATAACTTCATTCTGGATAAACAAAACAAATTCTACGACAACATAATATATTATTACAGATATTATGTCGATGATGTAATAATGTTGTTCAGAGGCAGTAACAGACAGATCCAGGAACTAAATACTTACATGAATAAAATACACCCAAACATAAAATTCACACATGAAGTTGAACAAAATAATGCATTAAACTACCTAGACCTCACAATATCAAGAATAGAAGGAAAACATAGATTCAAAATCTTTAGAAAACCTACCAACACAGACCAGACCATTCATACCACATCCTGCCATCCGATCACACATAAAATGGCAGCCTACTACCACATGGTGAACAGATTAATATCAATTCCTATGGAAGAACCCGATTACATAGAGGAGCTAAACACAATAAAACATATTGCACACCAAAATGGATACAAACCAACAATAGTAGACAATATACTCAAGAAAATGGAACAAAAGAGAAACAATACTATAAATATAATAAAACAGGACAACAAGTTTGTAACTATACAACACAACACCAAATTCAATAACATAATAGCCAATATATTCAGACAACAAGGTTACAAAATAGCGTACAAAACCAATTCCAACCTGAAACAAATAATAAAAAGGAACATAACCAATAAACAAGATAAATATACAAATACTGGTATATATAGATTAAACTGCAGCTCATGCAACAAATTTTACATAGGACAGACAGGACGCCCGTTTAAATCACGATACAAAGAACATATTCAAGCGCTAAAACACCCTGAAAAATCTAAGTTTGCAGAACATTTGATAGATAATGATCATAAATATGACAACATGGAAATTAACATGCAAGTACTAAAAAATTGTAAAAAGGGCAACTATATGAACCGCTTGGAAGAATACCTAATTTATCGTAGCGAATTGCAGAACCCTGATGGATTGTTGAATGACAAAAAAAGGTTTGAAGCAACCCCCACCTTCGAGCTGATAAACAGATTAACTACCTTACGCACATGACCAATGCATAGTATACTATGTAGTGCCGGCACGGTGATATTTTAATATTGTGTTTCTCGTGCGTGAATGTTATGTGTTACTTGTATTTTTGTGTTGAATATTTTAACTAAGTGTTATCACCCGACGATGGACGATAATGTCCGAAACACGTGTAGTGAATAAATATATGACAATATAAAATAAAATAGAATTATCCAAGGATTGCTGGCGGTAAGTCAAAAATAACTACAGTAAAAAAAGAAGCCTAATGGTGTACAAAAGAATGTGTGTAAGTCTGAAAGCATTGACATCATAAGAGTTGCTTTGTTACATAGCCATAAATGCTCTGCCCGTGATAATGCAGTTACACTTGGTTTGCCGCCTTCAATTCTCTACAAGGATTTATACATGTAAGTTATGTGAACAATATTTAGCTTTAGTAAACACAATAGTGGTAGTTTTCCTAGAATAAGATAGAGTAAGCATTTTGTATTTCCTAGCCTTTGTAAGCCACTATAGTCAGTGTTCTTTACAGACTCACTCAAGACAGTTCGCTCTGTGGATAAGAGTACTGTATTATTATAATCACATTTAATTCATTTAAATAAAGTTATAATAAAATAAAGTTTGTTGTTTTTTTAAAAAGAGATTTTTAAGGAGCAACGACATAACTGGCGCAGTCGGTAGGACACTCCAAGAAATTAGTGAAAATAATTATCTTCGGTTTTAACCGTTAATGGAGTGCGAACAATACTTAATAAACGCATATTATTAAGTATAAATTCAAACTTAATAAAAGTATATTATTAAGTGAAGAAAAAGTGAAAGCAAAAGTGAAAAGTGTGTGAAATTAGTGTTATCCAAGTGTTAATTGATACGCGAAATGAGCATAAGATTTTGGATTTTGTGAGTAATTAAAATAAGATAATTTGTAAGAATATATTGTGTAATAATATTTTAATTTGCAGAACTTTAGCTCTTAGTTATTTAGTTATTAGAATTTTATTAGATTATTTAAGCTTTTATTATTCAAAATGACGACTCCAGTCTTAAAGAAAGAGTACCTAGACATGATCCCGGAATTTTCGGGTGAACCCACAATGCTTAATAGATTCATATCGATTTGTGACAAAATATATAATAAATTTTATGTATCTGCTAACCCAGATGATTTTCAAAATGAATATTTGCTTTCTACTATTTTGACAAAATTAAAAGGTACAGCTTTGGAATTAGTTGTAAGCTCAAATAGTTACTCTTGGTTAGATGTTAGAAAAACACTTTTATCAAGTTATTTAGACAAAAGAGATTGTTATACATTAAATCTTGAAATGTCGGAACTAAAGCAGGAAGCCGGTGAAACACCATTTAAATTTTATGAGAAAATACAAAAATTGTTAAATCTTCAGATAGCATATTTTGTTAACAAAGAACCAGGGGCACAAGTTGTATTGTGCAGTTATACACAAAATTTAGCTTTAAGAGTTTTGTTAAGAGGTCTACACGAACCACGTGGCTCTCTCATGAGAACCAAAAATCCCACAACTCTTGGGGAAGCCCTTAGCATGTTAACTAATGATTTTCAATTTAAAAATAATAAAATGATGACATATTCTAACAAGCAAAATGTTGTTCCTAAAGATCAAAATAGTTTTGTTAAGAGACCATTTAATGCCACATTTAACCAAAATCCGACACAAATGTACCAACAATCAAACCCCCAAATTCCCAGACAAATGTACCAACAACCAAACCCGTACTATAAACCTTTTCCTACTACATCTGGTCAACTTCAACGTGGACAGTTTAATAATAACCACAATTCGAGACCTCAATCAAATCAAAAACAAACGTACCAACCCACTCCTATGAGTACGTCAACCAGACAATCGGATGGAATATCTAGGCAAAATCCTAAACTCTACCAGATGACGGGACGAAGTACCGAAAATAACGAGGATTATACTATGTATCAAACACCGATCCAAGAAAATCCAAGTTATGACGAAACTTTTCCCGAATATCCATCAGACAACGATCCATCAGACTACTGTGTAGAAGAGACAAATACTCAGACAGAACAGAATTATTTTTTAGACCAGACAGAAGAGAATCATTTTTTAGGATAACAGAACCTAAGAACCATTTTTCAATTATGAATATTCAAAATGATAATAATGAACTACCCTACTTATACGACCCGAACACCAATCTAAAAATTTTAATAGACACCGGTAGCACAAGATCTTTCATAAAGAAATCATTAGGATTCAAAAGTTTTAAAACAAGCCTAATTAAAGAACCATTTGAAGTAGCTATTGCACACGGAGTTTCAAAAGAAAATTACAGTTGTAAAATACCCCTATTAGGTAAAAAATTAACTAAATTCTACCTATTTGACTTTCACAATAGCTTTGATCTACTATTAGGATTGGATAGTATTAAAGATCTAAAAATAAACTTAGATTTCATAAATAATAAACTAATATGTTGCAATGAAAGGGTCCCAATTCTTTATCTTAATACAGAAACGGATGTTCTAAACACAAAAACTAAGGACGTATCAGTCAAAGAAATGTCAAGCTATCATATCCAGGCTCGTACCAGCCAAATAGTTAAAATTAAAATAAAAGGTAAAAATAACGATGAAGGATTGTTATCTTATAAAAATATGGACGGATTAGAAATTCCCCAATGTATAGTCACAGTGCGCGAAGGTGAAGCCTATTGTCCTATAATAAATAACACAACTGAAAACAAGAGATTGTCGCTAAAACCACTTGAACTAGAAACTTTAAATAATTACAACATTTTTCAAACAAACACTTTTACAAAAAATCAAGAAAATAAAATAAATTTAAATATATTTGATCACAAGAAAGAAAAACCTAGACTAGATCTGTCAAAAATTAGGGTGGACCACATGAATTTAGAAGAAAGAAAAGCAATAATTAAACTAGTAGAAGAATATTCTGATATATTTTATGTTGAAGGAGATAATTTGACTTTTACGAATCAAATTAAACACGTAATTAGGACCACTGATGAAATTCCCGTTTATTCCAAAAATTATCGATACCCGGAAATTTACAAAACCGAAGTAAACAATCAAATCGAAGATATGTTAAAACAAAAAATCATCCAACCTTCTCATTCCCCATGGAATTCTCCAGTTTGGATCGTACCAAAAAAGCAAGATGCATCTGGAAAACAAAAATTTCGACTTGTAATAGACTTTAGGGGCCTAAATTCTAAAACCATAGACGACAGGTTTCCATTGCCAAATATTACCGATATCCTAGACAAATTAGGTCGATCTCAATACTTTACAACATTAGATTTAACTTCAGGATTTCACCAGGTAGAAATGGATCCTTCAAGCGTAGAAAAAACTGCATTCTCAACGGAAACCGGACATTACGAATTCTTACGCATGGCTTTTGGTCTTAAGAATAGTCCTCCTACTTTTCAAAGAATTATGAACAACATTCTAAGGGGAATTCAAAACGAAACATGTCTAGTATATTTAGATGACATCATAATATATTCAACCAGTCTTCAAGAACACGCAGAAAGACTTAGGGATGTTTTTGAGAGATTACGGAATGCAAACTTTAAAATTCAACTAGATAAAACAGAATTCCTTAGAAAAGAAGTAGCGTATTTAGTGCATATAGTAACCGCAGAAGGTGTCAAACCAAATCCAGATAAAGTTAAGGCTATAAAATGTTATCCGATTCCTAGAACACCTAAAGAAATTAAAGGATTTTTGGGACTACTAGGGTATTATAGGAAATTTATTAAAAGCTTTGCTAACATAACAAAACCATTTACCACCTGTTTAAAGAAAGGCGCTAAAATTGACATAAATAATCCAGAGTATATTAATTGTTTTGAAACCTGTAAAAATATATTATCAAATGAACCCTTGCTACAATATCCAGACTTCGACAAAGAATTTAATTTAACTACAGATGCCAGTAATTTTGCAATCGGAGCAATACTCAGCCAAAAAAATAACGGCGCTGATTTACCTATCGCATATGCGAGTCGAACATTGAATGACAACGAAGTTAATTATTCGGCTATAGAAAAAGAATTGCTTGCAATAGTTTGGGCAACGAAATACTTTCGACCATATTTGTACGGAAGAAAATTTAAAATCTTTTCTGACCACAAACCGCTGCAATGGCTATTTTCCGTAAAAGAGCCGAACTCAAAACTTCTTCGGTGGAGACTTAAATTAGAAGAATATGACTATCAAATAGTATATAAAAAGGGTAAATTAAATCAGAATGCTGACGCACTCTCAAGGATACAATTAAATATTACTGACAATAATCCAAAAATTACTGACACGACGATTAACGAAGACAGCCTTGATGCAATATCAGACTCAGCGAACATAATTTCCAGATACTTCCCAGAATTAGAAGAAAACCAATCAATGATTGCCAACTTAGACGAAACCGAGGACATAATTTCGGACACGGAAACAATAGAAGATAGTGACCAAACTGTACATTCGAACTATGAAGGGAACACCGTAACCGAAATACCTATTTTAGACGAACCCGTAAATTTTGGAAAAAACCAGGTCGTATTGTCCCTAATAAAATATGAACCCCAAAAAGTTAGAATACAGAAATTATTTAAAAATAACAAAACCAGATTAATTGTAGAGATATCTGAAAATAATTTTGATAACGATATAGTAAAGTTCGTAAAGGAATATTTAGAACCAAATATAAAATATAGTCTATATTTTGAAAGTGATTTTTACGAGAAGTTTGCAACTTGTTTAGCTAGGACCTTTAAAAGTTCACAACTATGGTTGGTTAAATGCACAACTAAATTATTAGATATCGAAAATGAGAATGAGATTCAAGAAATAATCAATAATTATCATACAGGAAAAACTAATCATCGAGGAGTTCAAGAAACATATGAAAAAATAAAAAGGAAATATTATTGGCCAAATATAAAAAATTACGTACAAAATTTTATAAACAACTGTGAGATATGTTTAAAAACAAAATATGAAAGAACGCCTCTTAGATTAGAGATGAATTTAACGCCCACAGCTTCAAGACCGCTTCAAACAATCCATGTAGATAGCTTATCTCTTGACAAGCAAAAGTTTCTGAGTATAGTTGACAGCTTTTCCAGATACGCCCAAGTGTATTGTATTGCAGGTGCACAAGCAGCCGAGATAGTTGATAAACTGTTAAACTATTTTGCTCACCACGGCATACCAGAAGTTATCATTTCAGACAACGGGACGGAATTTAATAACAAGCTAGTGAAAGAATTGATGGACTTGCATAAAATAAAGATCCATTTTATAAGCACGCAACACCCAGCGTCCAACGGAATGGGAGAAAGATTGCATTCTACATTAATTGAACACATACGGCTATTAAACAATCAACCCGAATTCAAGAACGAATCAATTGGAAATAAAGTAAAATATGCAATCATTGCTTACAACAATAGTATACATTCAGTCACAAAATTAACTCCATTTGAAGTATTGTACGGACACATTGACTCAAATTCAATTTTAGACATTGATATTGGAAGACAATTTATAAGTGATTATATTACAACCCACAAAGAAAAAACGCGAAAACTCTATGACCATATTAGGGAAATTAATCAAGTAACAAAAGAAAATTGTCCAAGCCAAAAGGAATATCAACAAGGAACCACTTCCCGAAATTCCAACTGATGTTTATATTAAAACTGTACAAAAACAAAGTAAAACCAAAAATAAATATAATAAAGAACAGATAACCTCGGTAAACCCAGAAAGGAAAACAGGTAAAATTGAAAGAAGACACCACAACACTAAACAAAAAATTCATTTATCAAAAATAAAAAGACCAAGAAAAATCAATGTAATTCCACAATCTAATTCTTCTGTAAATCCTGTTCCAGGTCCCTCCTGTTCCTCAAAGAAGCCGCCTTAGAAACAACTGAAATAAGAGACATTACCCAAAATTTAGGAGTAATCCCAATTGATCAAGGGCAGGCAAAACTAAAGTCAACCTATCATACTTTTATTCATTATTTTAGTTTAGAAGGAATATTTAAGCAAGTAAATAATTTAGAGTTTTGTTATAGAATTGTGTCAAATTGTTTTAATCAGAATTGTGGTAATTGCTTAGCAAGTCTAGATGGAAATATTGAATTTGTAACAGACAATGGTAGTAAGATAAGAGATGTTGTTAATTACTTTAAGTTTATTAACCATACTAGAGAAACAATAACAGAAAAATTAGAAATAATCTCTGTAAGAAATAACGATAAAACGAAAAGAAAAAGAGGTATTGTTGATGGTTTAGGCTCAATATTGAAATTGTTAACTGGAAATTTGGACGCTTATGACGGCCAAAAATATGATAAACTAATAGAAAATATTAAGAACGATCAATTCAACATAAAAAGCCAAATTGCATCTCAATATTCTGTTAGTACAGACATTATTGTAGAATTTAACAAAACTGTAAATATAATTGAAGAAAACTTTAGTGAATTAAGGAATAAAATGTTATTTATAAATAAGAAGTTAGATGATTATGTAGAATTAGAAAAATTTAGAGATGTACTAAATCAATTAAATATTCTATGTAATATGTTGTTAAGTTTAGTACAAGATATAGAGAACTCACTAACATTCTGTAAACTAGGAACGCTACACCCAAGTATAATTTCCACAAAGGAATTATTTTATGAAATAGAGAAAATTCACAAATACTATAATAATAAATTGCCATTAGAACCCAAAATAGAAAATATTTGGGAATTCGAAAATTTGTTAGAAGTAAGTTGTAAAATTGGCAAAAATGAAATTGTATATTCTCTTGATTTACCAATTGTAGATGAAACAGATTTCAATATTTACAAATTGTATTCTGTACCCACTAAATATGAGTCAGGTTACGTAACTATAATCCCTACAGTAAAATATTTGTTAGTATCAAAAAGTAAATTAAGTAAATTTAGAATATTAGGTTTGGATAATAAATGTAACGACAAAATCCAATCAAAATTCTTATGCTCATTGGAACAAATATCCCACAATGAACTTAACTGTGAAACATCTATTGTTCAACATGGCACAACAGACAATTGCAAATACACCGCTTTGGAGATCATAGACAATATAATTAAATGGATACCTGAGATGAACCAATATTTAGCAATATTCCCTCAAAAGGAAACCATTAAAATAACAAATCAAAAAGAAACTTTAACTAAGACACTTCAGGGTATTTATTTAATTAACCCAAACAGTGATACAATTTTCTACAAAGATAAACAGCTCTATCACTCATCCAAAACCGAAGGTGGACATCCAAAACTCTTAGATGCTTCTGAACTACGTCTTTCAGTTAATCAACAACCAGAATTTTCAATTAACCTAAAGAATATAGAATTTGACAAAATAAATTTGGACACCATCTCATCAATTCCACAAAAGACAATAATTGTGACAGAAATTAGTGTATGGACAATAATAATTTATGTAATGTTGCTAGTTGGAATCCTATACTTAACTTATAAAATATTTTGTAAAAAACTCCAACCTGGACCTAACTCTCAACAACCCCCGGAAGTTTTGTTTAGGGATGGAGGAGTTATGTGAACAATATTTAGCTTTAGTAAACACAATAGTGGTAGTTTTCCTAGAATAAGATAGAGTAAGCATTTTGTATTTCCTAGCCTTTGTAAGCCACTATAGTCAGTGTTCTTTACAGACTCACTCAAGACAGTTCGCTCTGTGGATAAGAGTACTGTATTATTATAATCACATTTAATTCATTTAAATAAAGTTATAATAAAATAAAGTTTGTTGTTTTTTTTTAAAAAGAGATTTTTAAGGAGCAACGACATAACTTGTATCCATATAAAATTCAAGTAATACAGGCATGAAAAGACACAGATTAAATTTAATGTGTGAAATTTTTGCCACCATTTTAAAAATGATAATGAAGACATCGTTTACAATGTTCTAATGAGAGACAAAATATGTTTCCACTTGAGTGAGTATAATATGTGTATAAAAAATATTTCCGTTATTGTCAACAGTAAATCCTAATAAAATGCATTAAGAAACTCTGCAACAGTGTTAAAGTCGCTGTATGATGTGCAATATCATCTTCAGGAATAATGTGTCAATATCTCTTTAAATACGATAGTAGGAATGCTGTTACAGTCATGTCCCAGCGATACCTCCGAATGATTGAAGAATTTTAGTTTCCTCACATAGCGGAGAAAACTAAAATTAATTAATACAGTTAGGCGTTTGTTTTCAAGATCAGACTCTCAACTGCAATCAATGAGTACAGTTTAGTATTTATTTTCAAGGTCACGGTTTGTCTAAATATGGCGATATTCTTTAATTTGCGAGATCACCAGAACTGGCAGTATGTCATTTTTTTCTTGTGAGGATATTTGAAGAGTAAAGTATTCAAAGACCCACCCATGAAAAGTATTGAACATCTCGAAGCAGACAGAATTAGTTATTAAGTTGCTGCAATTCCTGGGCACATCATTTAATAGAAAACAGTATTTGGTTTTCAAGAGTATCTGGCCATCATCAGAAAGTAATGTTAAAAATTTATATATTATAGATTCGGGATAAGATATACAATTATTGTTATATATGTGTTTTACTGGCACATTTATGTATCCTATTTTTTTCCTTTTTTTTTCTATCGTTGACAGTTGTTTTGTGAATAATTAGTAGGGTTGCCACAACTGTTAGGATGAAATTCCCTCTCTGCTAGAATACTCAATATAATATTTTTAATTATTTCTTCATAGATGGGGCTAGCTATGTTTGAAGGCTCATTTCTTAAACTATTGTAAATCTCAACTTTTTTCAATTATCCTTTTTTCCCCCTTCCCTACACTTGTACGAAATTTCTAAACTATGTACATCCGAACATTTGTGAGCGGTATTGGATATGTGGTCAGCATACAGTGAGTTTGTTGGATGTTTTTTCAAAGGTTGAATATTTTTGCCATATTGTATCTCGATAAACTCATTGCATGCTAACCACATATCCAATACCATTTACAAATATTCGGATAAACATAGTCTGGAAATTTAACATTAATGTTAAAAACCTAAAATGTTTTTGGATACAATTATATGCTTATTAAATATCCTGTCAATTTGTAATACCAGTTCCCTTTTAAACGTATCAATACAAAATTATTCAATTTTTAATATTACCCGTTTCATTGGCTCAAGTTGAAAAAAATTTAACAATCTCTAAAATCACAAAACCAAAGTCAAAACCAGATTCTTAACACTTAACAAGTTTAACACTCACTTTCCATTATCAAACATTAGAAGAGTGAACTTAAATTAAAACCAAATTAAATGAACAATGAACTTACATACCGGTATTTCAAATTTCAAGCATTTCATCCTGTCATGTTCTTTAAAATTGTAGGACTGTGGAACTGAACTCAGAAGCTGTAAAAAATTTAAGTTATATTAGTCTTCAAAACGTTGTAGTTAATAGTTTCATTATCTCATTACATAGTAATCAAAAGTAATGTAGAGGATCAAAAAAATGAATTAAATGATGTTCATCTGTTTAATTTGTGTTTTCTAGGCAATGGGCCAGAAAAAAAAAGTGGATTGATTTTAATCAAATTTGTCATATCTTAGGACATTTTTATAACATTTTATCTTTAACCAAAAGTTTGAACAACTTTCCTAAGAAATTAACACAAAATTAAAATTTTCTGAAAATCAGCTCTACCTGACTCAGGTAGTAAAATGTGTAAGATTACCTAAACCTGTATGCAAAATTGTAATTTCAAAAATTATTATGGTTCAGAAATAATTTCCAATAAACAAAAATAAATGAACCTAGATTGCCAACATTTCAATCAATAATATTTACGTTATGGGCACAATAGAATCAACTTTAAGCCTTATTTATATTTATAAATATTTTTTTCAAAGACGGTATGGTTTATTTTCAATTTAAGACTGCCAAGTATCGATTTGACATTTTTGGTATTGAATAATTTTGGTTGGTTTTTACTGGGTTTTGGGGGATTTGTTAATAAGAAAGTTTATGAAGTGTTTTTGGATATACACCTCCCATCCACCACTTATGTATCTATTACATGTTTTGTCTTATTGTTTAAACAGAAAAACCTCTTGAGTTTTCAACGCCTTATAAAAAAATTAAGAAAAGAACATAAAATAAAGATTTCCATAATAGCTTCCTTACTCCAATAGTCGAAAAAGAACATAAGTTGATAAAGAGAGACGTGATAGGAAAGATGAAATAATGGGTCTAGCCCAGGACTACATGAAAAAATGTCTAGATCCCGCTAGGCCCCTTGGGACAGCCAAAGCCAATACTCATATATTGAGCTCCTGAGGAACATGTTACTTGTTCACACGAACACAATAAGGTTTTTATTGGAACTTAAGCATGCATTTTAATATTCTTAACCCCTGGCACGTTTTTTCTCAATTATTTATTGATTAGCATAGAGTTGTTTGTTAAAACTAAATTCAGTGCAAAGTTACGCCTTGGTATAGCATAAAAAAGAACATTATAATTGGTAATTTATGTCTTAAAAAAGTAGAGGCAAATAGTTTAAATAATTGTGTTGTAACATAATGAAAAACATTGGCTAATTAATAGCTAACTGAATTGTATGAACTTTGATTTTGAATTTGATCATTAAGAATACTTGTAACATGAACTTATGTTTAATATTTATGAAATTAGTGTCTAATAATTAGTCATGTTATTTATTTACTGTACGATTTCAAAGATAGTTAAGCAAAACGGCTTGACTAGATTTTGTATGTATCTAATATGAATAGAACTTGTTAATTTCAGAGGTGTTAATTTCAGAGGTTTTTATGATCATTTAGCGTATCTAGTACATAGCAAATGTTTGTAGATGTGTTAGGTAAAAACAAATTATAGAAATTCCCCAACAAACTTACACTTCACAAAATTTCCATTTTGTGTTTAAAGTGTAAGTTTGTTGGGGATTTTCTCATGATAAATAAAGAAATAGACCACCATCTGTTGTGACAGTTGAACTTTTTGAAAAGCGAATGATAAAATCTGAAAAAACTGAAATTTCAAAATTACTGAATTATTGTACCTTTATCTCAGTTATAGATGGTGAGACTTCGCTGTTGTATGTCAATGTGGAGACAAAGTCAGTCGATGGAGTAGGGCTACAGCTCACTGTGAAAACCCCTTAAAGTTCAAAAGTACTTGGAAACATTCTATACAAGAAAACTCATGGCAAATGTCTTTTGAGAAATACTCCTGGTAAGATTTGTAGAATGAATCATTATCGAGATATTTTAAGGATGGTAAAAACCATTCAGAACAAATGGTATGGCATATTTAGTGACAATTGTTGGACACATACATAACATACTGGACAGTTTCAAATGACATACAGCACTGATTTGGCTCCTAGTGATTATCACTTCCTATCATGTAAAAATATCTAGGGTCACAGTGGTTTGAAAACAATGAGGAGTTGAAGGACAGTGTAAATTCATGTCTTATAACTCACAGGTGTCTATGATGAGGGTAATAAAGAACTAGTTTACTGATATAACAAGTGCCTTAATGTAGGTGGTAATGTGGGGAAATAGGTAAGAGTTGTAACTAATTTGTGTATAATAAAAAACCTCTAATTGTATTGGTTTTTATATTGAAAAGGAACTTACTTTCCAAAGAGCTCTCTTAGTTAGAACACAGTTCTACTCTAGTTTATGCTGCATTAACAGATATGTTTAAAAAACTTTAAAAAAATACCCCATTTCATAATATGTAACAGTTCTAAGTCACAGTTATGAAAATGTTCACAGTTCTAAGTTTTCAGTTACTACAAATTCACAAACACATTTCAAATGGTTTGCCTATAAGAATCTACATATCTACCTAATTTCTCTATGTTCAGTATCAATTTATGTACGTAAATCTCTTGATCCAGGATGATTTGTGAGAAGTTCTTGGTGCTCAAAATCTAAAAGTTCTCTTTGTATGTTCTAGTAGATCGACATGCTTTAGAAGAACACAGTTATTTATGATTCTGAAGAAAACTCAAACGAAAACCTACTAACAAGTTTCCAAGTAAAATTAAATTGCGTCTACAATAAAAAAAATATAAAAAAAATTAATTGAAGTAGCTTACCTTTTTAAAATGGTGACCAGCAAATCAAAGGTAGAACTTTAGATAACAACAAAATTTTAAAATGTACAGTTTCTTTGCTGTAAATTAAATCATCAAACAAAACATTTATACTAAACTAAAAGAGCCCACACCTGAAAATACATGGAAATAAAATACTACTTTGAAATACATACAAAAATATTATTTATATAGAAACAATACAATATAAAAAAAACCCTGAAAAACACATAAAATACAACCTAAAAAAATACATAAAAAATATGAAAAACAATAACATATATACACAACAACACATAATAAAACCTGAAAAATAAAACTCCCGTAAAACTAAAAACCTAACAGGGACCGCGGAATACCGAAAATATTCTTACAAACTATCTCAATTTCCTACCAAATCTAATGCTGCCTCTAATGTGTCGAGGACTTATGCCTGAAGAAGTGTAACAATAGTGGTGTACACTTGGACAATTTGTACAAGTGTGTGATCTTTGTTGTAACTAGACATTAACATTTTGTTAAGTCTAGGTGTTGTAAGTGCGATGGACTCAACAAAAGATTATACTCACCCTTTTGTTGGTCGGGTGTGTAATTGGCCTGAAATAAATACACATGGATTAATTATATTATGTAGAATGATAGGGAGCTGAAACCGAAAATGAAAAAATAAAATAAAAAATAGTCTAAGAAGCTGAACTAATATAAAGGACCAAAATTTTATTAAGATATATTATTGTTTTTTAAATCCTAAAGTTAAAATAATATTTTTTAAAAAGATTCAAAACTGAAAGCCAATAAAAAAAATAATCTAAGAAAATTAAATATTTCAAAAAGGACCTAAGTATGATGACTGATATTAATCAAAAAGATTCAAAGCTGAAAAAGTAAAAAAAAAAAAAAAAAAAAAAAAAAAATATTTAATCTGATTATTTATTAAATATAAAACGAAAAACATTAATTATATACATATTTCTTTAATATTTTAAAATTTTTAATTTTAATTTTTACATCTAAAAAAACTGAATTGATTTCTGTTTGATTCATAAGGGAGGGATCATGATCCTTATGAAGTTCATCGATGATGCAGATCTAATCTTCATTCTTGAGGCTGTAATGGATTCAACAACTTATCAAATAAATATGTCAGCTAAACTAGTTAGCATATTTGTAATGACTTGCATTGTTTAATTATTAAATGTGCACAAACAATGCTCGTGTTTCTCAATAAAAAAAATACAATAATTTATATTCCATCATGCCTTTGAAAATATTTTTAACACAAACACATACCATAAAATATATAATAACTTATCTAATACTATTTCCTACAGCTTAAAACTAATCTAACCTAGTGGGCTTCTCCATCCTAAAAACATAAGTTTTCAAAGTCATGATGGATACTAGTTTAGCTGACATATATTTACAACTATTTTACACAACTTGTACTCACTCATGTCTCTGACATGTCATCTACTTCAATTTTTCAAAAAGTTATTTAACCTGGAACAAAAAAAAAGTTTAAAAACCAATTGGAAGAAAAAATTTGAGTCTACTAAATAATTATAATGAAACTAATAGTCTTAAAGAGCTATTTTAGACATTTCATTAATTCATCCCCCCCCTCATTATTACTCAGTTTGTAAAATTGTGTATTATACCATCTATAAATCAAACAAAATTTTATACCAAGTTTCATTAAAACAGATAGTACAAACATTTATCAGACATAATTTATACCAAAAAAAGTTATGGTCTCTGAGCAACTCAAAAAGGATATTTCCATGAATCACAATGTAACATTCTCTAAACTACGTATACATTAGAAAAAGTATAAGAAAATGAGAAATAAAAGTAACACTTAAACCACCTACAATGTGAACGAAAGCGCTTCAAGCTAGCACAGACAATACACAATTGCACAAAAGAGGACGGAAATCTGAATTACTTAGATCTAAACATCAGCAAACATTATAATAAGTGAGCTGGAACTTCTAGTCTAGTTCTATACGACAAAGCAAGGATAAGACAGCTGTTGCTGTGTCAGAGGCTAAAGCTCCATCCAAAGTCATGCTGGCAGGAGGCTATTACAGCCTTGGATAGTATGTCTTAAGAGTGGGGGGGGAGGTGGCATCTAGCAGTTCTTTCCTTCAAAAGAAACAAAAACCTAAAAGGCCATCAACAGCCGCAAAAAAAAGATCTAGGAAAAAAAGGACTCGCCAGAAGGATAGGACTAATACAGAACCCTACCACATCATGGACAAACCAAGTTTCTAATGTGAAGAAGTAAAATGCTTTCAATAAATCTCAACAATGACAGGACGGTTTTGGCTGTCCTCGTCATGAGATTTACTGAAGATATAGCTCTAATCCAAGAGCCATAGGTCAATGGAGAAATCATCAGAGGACTCCCAACCCAAAAATGTAAAGGGAAGGGAAAAGTGGATTCGTGCCCCTTCTGCCTGACACATAAAGAGACAGCCGAACACTGGTTGTGTGAGTGTGAATCTCTAACCTACAAAAGACTACTTTATCTCAGCACTTCCTTTCCCCATGGCTGCAGAGATAACGACAATATCACCCAAAATCATTTTAAAATTCTTAAGAAGTTCAAATCTTGGCTGGGTATAAAACATAATTAGTAGGGTAGTCACAAAAGATCCATTTGGTTCGCAGTGACAAGAGACTGTATACCCTCGGACTCCAAATTCACTAACTAGTATACCTTACAAAATTCATTGGTACAATTTTAATAATATGCCGATATAAAATTGTAACCTTTGATATCGAAGAGGTTGTTGAATTTTCTTTAAGTATGTCCTTAAAATGTCCCTATATGAAAAGGATTAAATCCGGATTATAATATTCTTTTGTTTTTTTATTTACAAAGTATAAGGTAAGTTAACATTCCAACCTCAATTTTTTACCCAATCTTCATGTTTCATGGTTATTAACCAACAGATTTAAAAACAAATTAATGAGCCACAAGATAACTTATTCAGCCACATCATACAATTTAATACAAATGGATCCTATAAATTACTATCCAAAAGTTGGTTTCTTAGATCCTTGTAGGAAATTTTAAATTGTATTGGTACATCAAGGGGTCTTGCACAAAGTAGGGTAGGTTTGTTTATAACAGTTGTTACACAAGTTTTTTGAACCTCATAACTGTGTATGACACTATACTATTTTTATATTGGTTAGACCCTATTGGGCCTTGTATATGTGTATATATTGAAAAATTTCCACTTGCTTTGCTCATTTCAGTGACACTTCCCTGCCAGATCTTGTAACTTTACGAATATCGCATTTTCTTGAGATGTCAGGGATAGAAATTATATTTTTTATCTATTTGAATAACAATTAAAATGCTTATAAACGTAATAACACACAAGATATATAAAAAAAAAAAATGAATGGCTTACATTTTGAGATTTTTTATTTTCAATAGGATTCTATATGAGTCACCTATATAAATTACACGTTCCTAACATAATTTTTGTAGCCGCTAATGTGCTCACTTAAAGACAACAATGATGGAAAGATGGACGACATGTTGAAAACCTATTTCTTTTTGTTTCCCGGATTCATAACTGGAGGTCAAAATTTTTTGTGATATCAAACTAACCCTATACTTCATATACTAGGTGAGTACAAATTTGTGATAAGTAAAATCATATGATGATTTGGTTGTAAAGGTAAACATCATTTCACTCCAAGATAAAACAGTAATATCTTAAACTACAGTAGTGTGTAATTAAAAAAAGTAATTTGTGTTACTACAGCTGATAGACAATCTAATGTTATAAGTGTGTATTATTATATTAGTTGCTACGGTAAACTACCAAAAGATGCAAATTTTAATTTTTTTAAGTATTAAAATGTTTTAACTAATAACTGATGATACATCTAAGGTCTAAGTGGGAACCATTAGAAAGTATTAAAAACACAGCTTGCATTTTAACTTATCACTGATGTCACATGATAAGAGATTTTAAACAAAAATCAGGATAGTGAGAACCACTTTTAAAAAAACAGTTTGTATTTTAATTTATCACTGATGACACATGATAAGAGATTTTAATCAAAAATCAGATAGCGAGAACCACTTTAAAAAGAAAAAAGAAAAAAGCTTGAATTTTAAATATATAAATGTCTCTGTTATTCCATAAGTAATTTTTAAATTGTTACAAAACGTAACCATATAGTTTCTCTGTAAATTGGCAGTGAACTTCCCCTTCATTTGAACATCAACTTCTTGCAAATGCTTGAAGTCTCTCTTCAAGACTTTTTTTCTTTATTATTTTTATTTATTTTTGTAATAAATTGCGCCCAAATTCATAATAAATATTACAATTAACATTAAATCAAAATTAAAAAAAAAAATTATATCTTTCAAGGTAATGCACAATCAACTAACATGATGCTTTCTCTCCACTTGATTTTAATTGCATTTACAAATTTTACAGTTGTCAATTTCTGCTTAATTGAATGGTCCTCCACAGGACAATTTACTTTACATAATCAATATTATTTTATTAATTATTTAATTTCGTATAATCATTTATTTTTTACACAATTAACATTTTGGCATTTATAACACACATAACCCAATCATTTGGCCCTCATTGTCAAATTTAAACAAATCATTGAACACATTTTGTTTATAAATTTATATGCAAACTAAATGTAACAAAGTAATTTGTCATTCTTAACTTTTTTTTAAATTGTCAAACTGTTTTCACCATACAGCTCAAGAGTTAAAAAAAGGAGAACAAAAATCCAAAATATACAGAGAAGAAACATTTTTTAATGTAGTTTCCAAAAACAGATACTTTTAATAGTAAATTTCTATATTAGGTTTACACAAGAAATATGAAGTAATGTAAAAAAATTCTTATTTTTTTATGTTGATGCAGATCAAGCAAACACGATTATTATTTTTATGAAAACTATCATCATCGTTCACAAAAAATGTAAATATTAATTTGTTAAATACAAAAGAACTACTACAAAACAGCAGAATTAGAAATCAGCAGATTATTTCAGCTTGCAAGATTTGTCAACAAACATAGAAGTATAAAATGAAGCACAGATTATCAGCTTTCCACTTGTACCAACCATGATACAATCAAACAAAAAACTGTGGTTGAAATTATTACACAAATATCTAACTGTCATTTTTCTGAAATTGCTACTTATGAAACAAATCTAACTGTAGAAAACCGACAGCTGCCAGCTCTAGGGTGGCGATGATGACTCGCGTCCAAGAGATTTTTTGTTTTAAACAATAGATGGAGTGGGAAGCATATTCTAGCATAAGACACTGATCGGTATAAAAGTTATAATATATAATCACAATTTCCACTTACAGCCATCAGCTGATGCAAGGAACTCTGTGCATCTTGTAGTCTATGTGTCTGAACACTCAAGTAGTGTAAGAGTGTAGAAGTTCTTTTGTTAGCCATTGTTTCATAAATCATTTGATCCTGAAACTAAACAAAAAAATTATATACTGTATGCTTAAGCTAAATGTTTTGTAATTTAATAATTAGTCAAGTGTAATAATTGCGTAATACATAGTAAAAAATAATTTATTAAAATTATATGTATATTTCTGTTCATCGAATACAACTTCAAGAGCCAGTAGGCCTAAATAAATTTTATAAAATTGGCCTTTTTTTCATAATAATATAGATGGATTATTAATATATAATGAACATTTTGATATGATAAATTTAATTGAACAAAAGTAACTGTTATAATTTGTATTATTTGTAGCTGAGCGTATGTTACTTGAATGACAAATATCGAAACTTGTTACAAGGTTCATTTTTAACTACGAGGTAGAATAGGCAATCTGACTACACCAGTCAAATGTTGTTAAATGACTGACTATATCTAAGTGTCACCCTCATTGGACTCTTAAGTAACTAACCTATATCCTTTTACATGTACTCTTGGGTTAGATCCCTCTCTTTCATCTTTCTTATCAGATCTCTCTTGTCTACCTCTGGTTCTCTTCCAAATATGATGCGATTAGTGTATTATGGGCTAGTGTGGTCTTTATTTTTTATTATTCTAGTTTTGTTTTTAAGGCGATGATAATCGAGAGATTTTTCATTTTTAAACAAGAAAAAAAATTTCTAAATTGTCTCAGGGGCTGAATTCGACAATTCTTTGACCACATGATACGGGAATACTTTTTATTTTTTTACAAGTGTTACCGTAAGTTAAAAAAAAAAAAAAAAAAAAAAAACTAAAGAATTGCTGCATTATTGGCATTGTAATTATTATGTCTAAAATAAATCATTTAAAATCATACACAGTAGAAAAGTTACAAAAAATCCAGTTTGGAAGAATATTAGAAGCTCAAGATTGTAAAGGAGCAATTGGCATCTGGAAAATACTGAAAAATCTACGTACTTTAAACTAATTATCCTGAAAAATTTTTTTTTAACATAATGTACCTTTTTCAGGAATTCTTCCCCTAGACACCTCAAATTTGTATAAAATCTTAATTACATAACTTTAATACTAGAGTTTTGTAGGAACTCAATACTCTTGAAAAAAAAATTGTGTATAAATATTTAGTGCACATAATTTCATTTTTTAAATATACTTAATACTGTATTGCTATTTAAAAAAAAAAAAAAAACTATGTTACCAAATTAACTGCTGTATTTTTAATATTATTTTAGTAACGGTACATTTAAATTAACATGGGAGCTTAAGAGATACCAATGAAGTTTCTTTTTACCGAAGTTTTTATTTTTTTACACTGAATTAACATTTCCTCAGCCACCACTCAACCAATTCTAATCAAATTTTCAAAATAGTTCAAACTAACTAAAATAATATACATTTTGTCATTGGATTTTCCTTGATATCCATTTTGCTGAAGATTTTTACATGCTGTAAAAAAGAGTTGTATAAATAATGTAAGATGTGTATCTGAAACTTTAATTCTTCCTCATCACTGAAGGTAAATGTCGCCATACGACATAATGTGCATAAAAACACCTTGGAGGTATTGTACAATTTCATTGTCATCTGTTCAGTAGAAATTGATATAATTTTCCTAAGTTAGCAAGGCACTGTAGAGGACTAACCTCTCGCCTTAAACTAATTTCTTCATCACACTTAGTTGTTTTTAATTCTAATTTAGTGATATATTAACTTTTAATATCTTGTCCTCAAAATTCAGTTCATGTTTAACTTTATGAAAAGTTAAAAGTTATGTAAAATAAAAAGATAGTCAATAGTATATCCTTTCACAGACTCTTTTTATTGTGGTGCTAGATGCGGTAATCGGAAGTGACCTTAGGGCATAAGATTGTGCATTGTAGTGAAGGCTGTAAAGTCAGATTGAGAATCTCAATTTGCTGATGTATGTCTCCTTGCACAGTGATTTAGTGATTTACTACAAGAGCAAGATTACAGCAAAGTAGAATAGCAAGTGGTGCTGGTCTTAGAATAAATATAAAAAAGACAAAAGAGATTCGAGGACATAAACAAGGTGGGGTTATATTAAAGGAGAAATTTTTAATAAACAGATGATGTTAAAATTCACATTAAAAATGCAAATGAAGCCTTCCTGTAACTTTATATGGTATGGAGAAATAGAAATTGTTTTATAAAGATGAGTCTTTTTAATACTAATAAAAAGTTGATGTTGCTGTATGGTTGCAAGACCTGGTAATTATCGCCAACTGTGACCAGTCATTGCAGGTTTTTGTAAAATAATGTCCGAGAAAGATCCTTGAGATCTGTTAACAGAAGAATGTTACAAATGAGGACTTGTGGACAAGTATACAGATCAGCGTCCTATAGAGCTGGATATCAAGAGGAAGAAATGGAAGCGGATATAACAGACCCTCAGAAAAGATGACGGTGCCATAGAGAGACAGGCTTATAATTATAATCCCCATGGAGTGATGGAGGCCCAAGGAGATATGTGAAGAGAGAAGTGGGCCAGGCAGGCAAAACAGATGGACATAAAAGAAGTGCTGCTGACAGACATGAATGAAAAGCACTTATGGAAAGACTCCAAAAAGACAAAAGCTTTGTTATAATAAACTAATTACATTTATTTTCCAACTGGTTCCAATCTTACACAGTCATTATCAAATGACAAATTAATATGTGAAACTAATTGTACAATAAAACTTGTTGAGCAGAATATTACTATATTTTAAATCAGCTGTGTTACATAAGCAGTTGAGTAAGCCTGTAGAATGTCATGCTTGGAAATCAAATGTATTCATAAGAATATGATGGTAAAGCCATCATGTAGCAAGCTAGTGTTGTAAAAAGACAGGTAATATCAAGCTTGGCAAGATAACATCTTATCAGTTTATAGTCAAAGACAACCTCTTTCATACATATACAATATGTTGATATAAAACAGTTCAACATAGGAATTTATAAAACAAGTAAGTGCAGCACAGTATCACACAGGTTGCAATGTTGTGATAAATAGGATCGGATTCGACTGTATACATGGTTTTTAATATGTCTCGGGAGAGGCTTTAAAAAATAACTAAGATAATTAAGTCTTATTAAACACTTTATCAGCGATATCTGTTGATTGTTAATTTACAGCAACATGATATATGAATTTCAACAACCCAATTAAGATTAAAATCTAAAGGATACCCAGCTGTTTGATAGGATCCACCACTCTGACATTAGCTAATAATTTACCAGCGCAGCCGAATGCAGCTATTTAGTTAACAGTATAAATGTACTGGATGATCCTTTTATCGTGAGCATTTTTAGTATCTCGTAAACTAGTGAATCTAATAAAAACTTTAAATGAGGATCTTTGTTACTTTTTAATGAAATTTAAAAGCCAGTTTTGCAAACAAAAATGACGACAATTTTCAATATAACAGCCAAATTAAAAATATTACAGAAAACCCTACGGTTTATTCTGATTTTGGATTTTACACTACATTATAAGCCTTTACTATTGGGTATTGTTTTACATGCACACTCGTTTAATAGTTAAAGGTATTTGAATTTTTTTATATTTGAAGTTTGATTTTTCGTAAGAGATTTTCTATTCAGATCAAAACTAGCTAAAATCTACTGTAATTATAAGTAGGTAATTAAATTTATTTAAATTTCAGTTCTGTGTTCGATTTTAAATTTCCTAGACCAGGTTTAATTAAATTTTGAACTTGACGCAACAATGGGATGTATAGAACATCTCCCAAAAATGTACCAAACTTCAAATTTTCAAAAGTTCAAGTGCCTTTTGCCTAAATAAATAGGTTTATCAAAAAAATAACCAAGAATGAAAAAGCCTTAAATGTGGTGTAAAATCTGAAAACAGGACAAAGAAATAGAAATTTCTGTAAATAACCAAAAAAGTTAAATGCAAAACGTATTTTTTTAATTCCATGAAAATGTAACAAAATTCCACTATTTTAAAGTTATTTATAGAATTGATAGATTAAGACATATTAATAACATCAAAGTTAAAATTATTACTCTGTATGTTCATTTAATGTTACTTAAATCAGATTATTTTAAGATTTTAGTTACAACCAATACCTCAATAATTATTTTAAAATTACTTTCAGTTTCATAATGGAAACATATAAGACAAACATGTGAAATTATAAGTTTACAAGTTTCTTTGTTACTTGAAGGTGAAAAAGCTCTGTCATCGTCACCTTATAACAAAAAGAAGATGAAATAAATACCCCTTGTCCTAGAATAATTTAATAGTGTTTACATTGCAAAAGAACAAGAATTGAGTCAAGAGAAGGATCTATCCCAAGATTATATGAAAAAAAAGTTAAAGATCCAGCTAAGATCCCTCGAGTTTGCTACTCGCTATAGTGAGCCCCTGAAGAATGAAGAATGATGAATATTACTTTTCCTTTAGACAATGAAATGCAAAGACAGTAAACACAAGTTCAATGCTATTACGATTGTCTCACTTACTCCATCTACATATACTCTGAATATGTAAAAATACTGCAGTTTAAGTAAAGTATCATTGGAAAAATTACTTCAGTGAAAAGTTACACTGTTCTATTGCTGCAGTGCTTTAAATTAGCACTTGTATACAGTAGTATTGAAAAGTTACTAATGCTATTTATCTCAGTCACATATACATATATCACAAAAAAAAATTGTTAATCCAACAACACACTACTAAAGCTATACATACCTATATAACTTAGTGTTCGAGTATTTTGATTTCCTCGGTGGACTGTAGTGGATACATTGTGTGTGCATGGCAAAATGTGTTTCCTTTAGTCGGTCGCAATGCCTGAACAAATAAA
>CAUPSG010000566.1:0-39646 GCA_963513935.1 Aphrophora alni
GGTTATTTCTTAATAGAAAATAACTTCACAAACTCGGAGGTCGCTATCTTACTACAATAAAAAACGTCAGCCGTTTTAAATTTCTAATAAATTTATAAAGAATAGGGTATTTATTTGGAAGTTATCGATTTAAAATTGATTTTTCAAAATTCGTCAATGTTGTGGAATAACATCCTGCATTCTATCAAGGTCATAATTAATTCTGCATATTTCTGCATGAATGTAAAGTTAATATCCCATGAATTCTGCCTTTACTCTAGACAGGCTCATATGATTGGAGTATTAGCTTATGCAATGAATAATTTACATTCCATCAAAGATACATTTGGAATTTTACCATATCAGTGCAAAACACCAAATATCCTTTCACGAATGAATCCACCTAGAGAATATTTTATTTACGATTATTCTTCAAGGGAAAGGAGAGAAAGAGTCCTACCGTTAAACTCCTTCATCAACAAATTAAAGGAAACATCTTTCTATGATAAACACTTTATTTGAAACAAGACAACGTTTCAATAAAGTCGTCATCTTCTATTGTTATAAGTGCACACACTTTATGCGACTGAACCAAGAGTGGCTAGGCAATGAATTCTGTAGATAGCAGCAGTGAAGCAATGTAGCCACGGCTACAAGTCCATTGACGTCACAATTTGGACATTCATAAAGGTTTTTTTTTTTCAAAAGCCGTTATCTTTGCAAAATACTTAAAGGAGACAAATGTGTTATTAAATTAACAACAAACCCAAATATCTTTAGGGGGAAAGTTATCTGAGTTAAAGATTATATATATATATATATATATATATATATATATATATATATATATATATATATATATATATATATTATATATATTTAATATATATATTTATATAAATGAGAGAAGAGAGAGAGAGAGAGAGAGAGAGAGAGAGAGAGAAGAGAGAGAGAGAAGAGAGAGAGAGAGAGAAGAGAAAGAGAGAGAGAGAGAGAGAGAGAGAGAGAGAGAGAGAGAGAGAGAGAGAGAAGAGAGAGAGAGAGAGAGAGAGAGAGAGAGAGAGAGAGAGAGAAGAGAGAGAGAGAGAGAGAGGAGGAGAGAGAGAGAGAGAGAGAGAGAAGAGAGAGAGAGAGAGAGAGGAGAGAGAGAGAGAGAGAACGATCGACAGATGTATATTAATTTTTTTTTAAACACTTATAGACATCGATTTTTGAACTGCCACATATCATATTCTCTTCATTACGCATACATGAGACTGCTAATATAATAGGCTATAATTATACTTTTATTTAACAACACATTTAATTACAGTGGTTGTAAAACTGCCTGTATGGTTGAACATATATGTTAATTAATAATTAACATTGCTACAACGTATTCATTGACTTTAACAAAAAGAAAATTTTGAATATAGGACATGGAGTTATTTATTTTATTTCCAGATATAAAAGTGATTATTGTAATTATAAATTTTCTTCTTTTACACATATATAACAATTTAATAATACGTCACTATTCAATATGTTCTATTCTATAATTCTATGGCTATCGCAAACAATACAACAATAGTAATAATGCTTTTGAAACTGAATATAACTTGGAAAAGTTATATTGTTTGCATATAGGGTGAGATTGATAGGTGCCTCATGCTCCTGCTTAATGAGCAATACATCTTGGGTTTATAATGATGATGGAGGGGGGAGGTGCTCAAAAGATGCAAATTGTAGAAGCGGCATTGTTGTCATTATTAATAATTAAATCGTTCATTAGTTAGACTAATGATTATACTTTTGAAATATATAGCTCTCGCCCTTTTCATTTATATAATTGTACCTTTTTAAGTTATTGTATTATATGAAAAATTGAAGTTTATTTCAGTAAAATACTAAACTAAAATAGATCGAAAAATTCCTTAAACGAACAAATTAAAAATTTTATTTCATTTTTTATTTTAGTGGTAAGAACGTACAAATCTATGACGAGTTTGAAATTCCAAAATACAAACCCAGAACCTTAATTATTTATAATAGATTGGAAACACAGGGTGTTTAACGACCAGTCTGCCAAACGTTGGGAAATAATTATCGGCTTCAATATGAAAAATATTATCTATAAACATTGTCCGAAAAAGCTTCGTTTTTCGTCAATTGATGGGTTTTTCTAACTTGCAAAACAATATATAACACAGAAACGAATTGAGTAATCTATGTAAAAATTTTCTGTAAAATTTAATATTCATAGTTTGCAATATAGGTACTTGAAATCTTAAAATTAATAACTGAACTGTTTTTGAATGGCGTTGTTTTAACAACTACAATGACAGACAAAATGGAAGTTACAACTTATGGCAGTATTATCATACAAACATACACTATATTTTTTTGAAAACTTACCACCTTTATTATTTAAAGTACGGAAAGAGATTTGCATAACCTGTTTTCGGAACAGATACCTAAATAAATATCCCGAAAAGAGATTAAGCATGTTTTATCCCTCTTTTTAATAATAGAAGTAGCATTTTTACAAAATAGGAGAGATCGAGAGAGAGAGAGAGAGAGAGAGAGAGAGAGAGAGAGAGAGAGAGAGAGAGAGAGAGAGAGAGAGAGAGAGAGAGAGAGAGAGAAGAGGAGAGAGAGAGAGAGAGAGAGAGAGAGAGAGAGAGAGAATGGGTTTTGTTGAGACAGTTATTCCAATGCTTTAAACTTTAAACCATGTAAACGATCCAATTAATCCAATTTTCCCTAGGTAAAGTATTTCCAGGCGAAAATACAAATAGACACAATACTCGTATATAAAATTACTCATCATCTTTTCTATTAAAATAAACGACACAACCCCGCATTGTATCTTCAAACACGAAACCTAAATAACCCTTCATGTAACGCAGGAAGCCCATAACATTGTAGTTTTATTATGTAAAACCCTATTACAATAAGGTTTCAGTACAACAGCTTCTTACAAGACACATTTACCGTTATCATTACTATTCCGCACACAGTTAATCTCATGATGTTTGGAATTGTTTTGATCTATATTGTTGCTATTACAGGCAAGTTTTTTTTTCTTTTTCGCCGATAGCTCTTGAACCGATATCTTCAAAGATATTTGCGACAACACGTTTTTATTTTATTTTATTAGAAGCTACACTTGAATGAAATTTGATGTAAGTCTTCCAATCTGATTTTGAGATAATCGTACTTTTTTTCTTGTTTTTTGGCAACTACCCCCAAGTTTTAAGGTATTAAAAGATGAAAATTAATTTCAATGTCGTTTCTAACGAAGTGATTAATTTGGTTACTCAAAAATTGCAGCAATAAGTAAAATTAAGTGAGAAGTGTACGCCCTACTCTGGCAAGTGACTGAGAGATAGCTCAGTTGTTGAGCATTGACGCGTAAGCCAAAGGTCCTGGGTCAATTCTCAGTCTAGGTCGAATATTTTTCAAATAAAATATTAATAAATTAAATGTCTTGAATTATGCTGAATATATATATATATATATATATATATATATCAGATTTTATTAAAATTACCACAGGCGTCGAGATTGGGACTGTAGAGCACTGTACAAACGACGGACATGATTAAAAAAAAAATAATAAAAGAGGAATTTCAAACAGATATATCTCCCAAACCTCACATCGATTATTTAACAGATGACATAACTTTCTGTATACTACGTATATTTAACAAAGTAAAAAAGGATTAGAATAAGAAAGTAAAAAAGGATTAGAATGAAGAAAAATGTAGTTAATTCCCGATAAAATATCTCCTTATTTATTTATTGAAATCTCGGTTATCCATCGATCTGCAATGAATTGAAAAATTTCTTTGTCTTAAAAGGAGAAAAATATGTTGACTATTTTCGAGATATTTGACATTTATAACTTTTAACGGTTACCATTTTCAAAATCTGATAGTTATACTTAAAATTCGTGTAAAATATGAATTATCCAATGTTATAAATTTATAATGATAGGTACAACCAAACGGAAAATGAATTATTTTAGGACATTTGTTCTCTGAAAGATTTTTATCTTTAGTACCTGAAACACCGAGAATTACTCATCAAAGAGGACCGGGGAAAGAATAGTTTTCTTTTTTTTGTAATGTTATTATTATTTGAGTGCTTACAATAAGTCAAATCCTAAAACAAAATCACCAAACACACAAAGACGAATCAGAGCTGCATTGATGGAAAATCAACATCAGAACTAAGAAAAACTTTTTTTCTTTTTTTTTTTTTAAACAAAAGATAAATCTTAATAATGATAATATTAAATACCAAAGTAGGAAGACACAAATAAATTATAATTTTATTACTTAAAAATACATAGAACCCAAATTATGAATAATACCTTCTCTCTCCCTAAAACAGCCACATGGAGTTCCATGAGATTGTAGTCCGCAACGCCTAAATTCGTAAGTAATGATCAAATAATTAAGTTAAATCTTTACACTTTGTCTGCGATAACAGGTAAATACAGGTTTTATATGTCCTACCTTAGAAGGGTTAAACTAGGTTTAATCTATGTTATTTCAATAATATTATTTTTATTGTGTCCATTAGATTATTTTTTGTTATTTGTTGCTAAACATACATTTGATTATGTAACCCCTTAAATGAATTCTCCAAAAGTCGATACATAAATAAATCGCTTGTTAGATTATTCTTGCATCCAACGATAGAACCACCCCTCCCGGTACAAGAAAATATTATATCCTATTAGAAGAAAAATTTTAACGAATATATAAGAATTGTTTGTACGGCCGAAATAAAAACCAGTTGACGGGATCATAGTGGTATTTACTCCGACCGATCATACAATGTAATACAAGCAGATCCTTTAAATGTAATCCCCAAAAGTTACTTTCTCAGGCCTTGCAGGAAATGTTAAATAGTTTGGTACATCTTGGGGTCTAAGCCAACGCATGTTTAATACAGTTTTCACACAGGTTTTCTGAACCTAGCAATTTTTGAACATCACTTTCTTGACTAGGCTGTGCTAGAACCCTCTTCGTAAATGTATAATATATTTAAAAATCTTTACTCGACTTCAGTGAATGTCGAAGCTGTACGTAAGTGATGTAGTCTCCATTCGCTACGCTCGAGTCGGTGAATAGGCCTTATAAATTTGAAAATATATATATACTTCTTGAAGATGTCACTGCTGGAAATTATAAGAGCACAATATCTTGTAAGTGTTAGAATGCTACAATTACCCTAACTTCGTATACTGGGTAAGTAAAAGTGATCATAAAATAAAAAAAAATTGAATGTATAATTTTGTAGTCATTAAAAGGGCCGGTTTTCTATTTATCCCTCTAAATTTGTTTTCTGAATGACGAAATATAGCTATATCTTTTTCCCGTACCCGAAAACATTAGATCCACACAATTTCATCAAAACCCTACTGCTAGTTTCAACAAAAAATCTACCAACAAACAAAAATTACTAGTTTATCATTTTTAGATTCTGATACCTTCAATCCATACCTGCAATGCTACGCACAAATATCGAAACACCCTGTTGTTATAAAAAAGTTAAAATGACTAACTGTAACAGCCTGTAACTCTAACTAATAAAATAACGGGCACTAAATTTTGTAATAATCATAAATTATCCATATTTATAAATTTACCAGTTACTCTAATTAACACTCAAGTTTTATCGCTAGAGAAACACAAGTTGTAATATGTTTAGTTAATAATAGCTATAAACATTTTGCTCTACTGCACAATTCGCATAGGGGAGTTTCCCATATTTTTATAAAAACAATTTCAGTTGAATTTATTACGTTGTAGTCAAAAAAACTATAAAACTTTAATGTAATCTGAGCATTTGAATAAGAAGTTTGGATAATTATTCAGATTATCAAATGCTCCAAATAAAATGTAATTATTTTCATTCACAGATCATCCTGATGATAAATTGTAAAAAACGTTAATAATGATAACACTCCTTCGAAGATACTTTAGTTACTGTTACATTGATTTCATTAAAAACTCATTCTAATCTGGGAATTCGACAACTATAAAAACTAATGTCATTTCAAACGGACTCACTGGTCATGAAAATTATGTGGCGAATGATGTACTTGAAGTTTTGGAAATTAATAAAAAATTATGAAATGAAGCTGTCATTATATTTTTTTTGTCCACCATGTTTATCTAGACTTGCCCAGTTATAAATTACGTTTCTAATTCTAAATGAGATACAAACGCTTCAAAATTCGTGAATAAATTAAGGGGTCGTTTTACAGGTCACTAGCACAGATGCAAAAAAACAAGAAATTTTATTTAGAATGGTATTAAAATTGTACATACCAAAAATCAGGTTAAAAGAACACAGATGTTGTAGGTAAAATTATTGACGGTGGATTCCTATATATTTCACAGTATAACCACTTTTTTTTTTTTTTTTTAATAAAATCAGCACATTTCGTGGTGCTCTCTAGTGCATTTACCGAAACGAATAGCAGCAATAGTGACTCACTAATTACTCCATACAACAAAAACTGACTGAAAATATAATTTTTTATCATAATTTGGTGAAAATAGCACCTATTATTTTGAGTTATTTAAACTTTAAAAACTGAGCTTTTATTTATGTCCGTTATTCAAACAATAACTACGGATAATATATATTTGGGACGATTGTAAGAAATTAAATTTTAAATTTGGTTCTTTTGGCAGCATTTCCATAAAGTAAAAACTGTATTTTTAGTTGTGTAATATCTGTGGACTGTTTGTTTTATTTTGGATTAAGATTTTTACCAATTAAGACAACGTTTTATAAAAAATAACAGTGCTGAGTATAAAGTCAATAATAAAAATATCCGTGTATATTCCGTACACAACAATAATATAAAAATTGCAAAGATAAAACTCTGTTAATATATATATTAATTAAATTTAATATAACATTAGAAACATATTGGCATCAACACCTTGGAGAGGTTTGGCACTTGTTATCCAGTTTCGGTAACAGAACCGGCCTGACTTCAATCCAAGGTTGAATTATTTGGAACGTATTTCTTGACCAACCACACAAGTCTCTTGAAGGTAACATATACTTTCTATCTTCGCAAAACCCTAACTGACTTTAGTACTTTTTGCTACGTTTATAAGTAAAGACATACAAAAGACAGTATTTATATTGGAGGATAATAGGTAATGTAATTAATAATTAATATTTTATTTAAGGGTTTTGTTCAGTGTAAATAAATAAATTATAAATACATGCTGGGAATTTCGGAGCATCCGTCTCAAAATGCATTGTACAAAAATAGCTGGAGAAATTAAATTGGTTTCAAATTATATTCTACTAATTTTATATAGTTTATTAATTTTTTTTAAAGGCGATTTCAAAATGACATTTTTAGTGGGTAGAGGTTTCTGTAAATGTTCCAATATGAATATAAATTAAGTGGTAAATTATTCTAAATGACTTGTACTGTATATAGAAATTTGACACAAAATTAAAAATTAGAATGAAAATTAATTTTAAAATATGTCTTACAAATATAGCTCCTGAAAAATTAAACCTGTCAGTTTAAAACAAATAGATAAAAACGTAATTTAATAAATTTAAATTTCCAATATATATAGGCTATGTATATATATATATATATATATATATATATATATATATATATATATATATATATATATATATATGGGACGTTGAGGTTGAAATCTTAAAAGTCATTAAAAACAAATAAATGTTATATACAAAATGTCCCAGAATAAACCGACATACTTCACAAGTGTAGTCATTTCGACTAAAATAATAAAAAAGTTTATAATAAATATAGATCAGGAAATGTATCGGTGTCCGTTTGTCGACCGTATTTTTCAAAAAAAAAAAATTATAACTCTACAAATTATTAAAACTTCTAATCACAAATTGAACACATTTTGTATGCTGCTTTTTATCTTATAAATATTCAAAATGGTTGCTTTACATAAATATTTTGTATATTTATAGGTTTGTGGGATATTTCATTTGATAAATTTGACAAATTTCAAACTCCCACAATTTTTCGCTGAATTTAAAAAAAATCATTTTTTGCCAATATCGTTTAAACTTCGCTTTATTTGTAGTGTTTTATTCATTATATACTTTAGCGATTACATAAAGTAAAACTGAATTAGATTTTTTAAATTATCAAAAGTGATAATGTTTAATTGAAAACCATTTAAAAATCTGATTTATATTCCCATTTGCAAAATTTCAAAAGTTTTACATTCAAAATAGGTTTGCCTTTTTATGACCATTAAAATTAGATACTAACGTCACAATACAAAAAAATTTATTTTTTCTCACTGCGTCAATTTCCCAGCACTAGAAAGTGACAAATTTGTCCCAAACGAACGTGTTTTTTGTTTATTAAGACAGAATTTCAGGACTAATACTATACATTGATATTTCCCAATATTGTTTTACTTCCTCTTCCGATCTATGTTTATAAAATTATCGTCATCTTCATAAATTCATGTTATAGACGTTCTTCTATGTGTCTACCAAGAGTCACTGAAATCTAGATAAAATCGGCATAATTAAAGACGTTAGAATTTGTCAAAATCGATTATTAATATTTGAATTTCGGTAACCATGTTTATATAATTGAAAATTAGATTTTCTATGCTTTCTTTTGATGTATTTTTTAAATATTAACTCTACGTTTTTACACTAGAACGTAAAAACGATTCTCTGAAGGAGAATCGTTCCTACATCGCCTTCATTGCTTTGTCAAATTATATACAGATATTTAATAATTTATTAGTGGATATTTGTATTATGTGTTTTTTAAATAACAGACCATACAGTAGGCTACAACAATTTTTATATCTTGAAAAAATTAATTAAACATTTTATTGTTTTTATTATTTAGCTGTTCATCTGGAATTTTGGACATCCGTTAGGGCCAATAACTAACTCCAAACTTTGTACATCTTACACTATTTTTATTACATAGGTAAATTTTGGGTATTGTTGTGTAAATAACGGTATATTACAAATTGCCTTGTTTGGATATACAAAAAGCAGTTTGGAGTTTTTTTTTAACTGATTTTTTTAAATTAAAATTTTGTAAATGAATATATTTTTTTACACACTGTGCGTACAAATAGATCACAAAACTTTTTTTTATGACTTGAAGGAAATTAGAAAAAATGTATTGTATTTTGAATTTAGCTATTTATCTGGAATTTTTCATATCGGTTAGGGATATTGTTTTATTTCCGACATACGAACTCCAAATTTTTTATATCTTACTTTTTTTTATTAGATAGAGCAATTTAACATGCTTTTTTTGTTTTTAATTATGGTATATTACAAATAGGGTTTTCCACTATTTTACTATTTTTTTGTGTATTTGAAATATGAGCCTACGTTCTTAGCTGCAATCAAGTTTCTTTTTCATAAAGACCGATTTTTTCAAATGAAAAATTTTTTAAATTGATTTTTTTTAAATACTTATATTACAATCAGATCCCAAAACTTTTTCATATCGTGCAAAAAAAAAATAATTAAAAAAATAATAATAAAAAAATTGGTTCGTATTGTACATTTAGGTGTTTATGTGAAATGTTACCTTCCGTTAGAGCATTTTTTCATTCCTGACAAATTAACTCTAAAGTGTTAACATCTAATATTTATTTTGATTATATAGGTAGCTTCTATTATCCTTCCTTTAAAAAACAATATGTTACAAGTTGCGTTATCATTATAAATATTATTCTTTGTGAGTTTTTCAAAATCGCTTGCAAAATGCACTAAAACGACCTTCCACCTAATAGTAGTATACAGGAAAGTTTTAGGATAAAAATATACCAAATTTGTATTACGATCTTTAATATATTACAATTATAGTACGTTTATAAATTGTATTGCACTTGTTGTAGTGACAAATAACAATGGAAGTATTATTGAAAAATTCACTGAATGCTACAACTGCAGGACCTTACAGTGGAGGTAAGTTTAAGACAAAAAACGTAGGCTACTTTTAAATTTATTTAAATTACAGATACATATTTTAAACAAATTATATTATTTTTGAAATTAAATCATGCTGTGATTTATGATTGCAAAATAGTTGTGAATAGATTTTGGAATGTTAGTTATTGTAAAAAATTAAAAAATTAAATAAATTTTGATTTAAAGGATTGGAAATACTGTATAAGGATATTTTGTCACTTGAATATTTGTGATAATGTTAATTAAAATGAGTACATTGTTCCGCCTTTCCCAGTTTCGTTAATCGCGTTTGTTGACGCGTTTCGAATATAATCCATTCTCAATACATTTAACAGTACTCAACAGTGTTTTGAGAATGGAAAAGTTGCGGGAACAATGTACTCATTTTAATTCTAACATTTCTATAGAAGATAAAAATGATATAAAAAATTTGTGTTATTGTTAAATCGTTTTGTTTTTGTACTGAAATTTTTTAAAAAATCTTTAAAATCAAACAATAAAACATAAATATTAAATAATTATGCTATTGTGCAAAATATGTGATACAATCGTGAATAACTACTTCACTGTAATTCACACATGATAAAGTTAATCAGTGCTATCAATGGCGAAAGCACTTAAAATTACGCTGAATGCTATACAAAATACAAATAAAATTTTTATTTAAACATATAAAAATTGTACTGTTCATTTCAGGATGTTAATAAAAAAATTTGCCAAAAGTTGGGGGTGATAAGTTTACGGTGTCGCGTATCAAAAGAAACTAAAAAATAGTGTAAATCTTCTCTTCCGCTAGTTCCACCATTTTGTATTTTTTCATTAACAAGACATAACTTCAGAACCAAAATAGATATCGATACGAAAATTTGCAGAACCTTTACTCAATTTTTAATTTTTCAATAAATCTTAAAATTGTTCACCTAAAGGTTTCAAAATGGCGACCAGTTAAGGTTTTTGTGTCTGTTATTTAACTGTAAACATTTTAAATGGCCGCCATTTTTAAACTGTTATTTGAAAAAATTATAAGACTTTGTAAGTAACTACAAACTAAAGGTATGAAACGTTTCGCTAAATTTGGTCTCAATATCTCTACACGTTCTGGGTTTATATCTTAATGAAAAAAACAAAATGGCGGACAGACGAAAAAGAAGCCTTTTAAGATAAGTGTTGATGTAAAGTTTTTTGAACACTTTGTTCAAACTACGCGATAGCAATACAAATCATCTGACTTACAACACGACAAGGAGCATAGTCCATTTCTATATTAGAAAGAAATTAAAGGGAATAGTTTGCAATACATTGCGTTATTATAATAACGATTATTTTTTAACTTAATAATTTGTTTCATTTACATTTTATTAACAGAGTAAGTATTGTGACTGTGGGAAAATTGTATGTCTATATTTCATTACGTTACGAATCCCAAAGTATATACTCAAACATATTCTTTTGTTTCAATTTGTACATCAGAAACCATTTTGTAAATCAATATATTTTGAACGGTTAGTTCAAACATATCAAAATTAAGTAGTAGTATATATCCCTCAGTACGATTAAATTTTGGTTCAAATTGGGTTATTGAAAATAGGAGCGTGTGAATATATTTTTCAAAAAAAGGTTTTTAATTTTTTTTCTTTTTAATTCTTATACAGGTTACCTAGAGATTATTAAAACTACATATCCACAAGACCTCAATAAAAATAAAAAAACTCTCCACGTATGTAAATTACCCTCTGGGTCTAATTATTGTTAATACGAGTTTGGTATTCCCGAGATACCTAGCTGGATGTGTACTTTTTTCCATGTAGTTTCGTATCCCTTTCTTTCATCTTTCCTATCAGTTCTCACTTGCCCCAATTTTGTTCTTCCGATCGTGTCGATATTGAAGTTGTATTTATGTTGTACAATAGGGGGTTACATATTCCCATCTATTATAATACCCTCAGGGACTCACTTTAGTGAGTACAAGCTTGACAATTACAAGTGAATTTAGCTGTATCTACATCTTTTATCATGTAGTCTTTGGTTAGATTTCTTTTCATCCTTCCTATCAGATCTCTTATGACTCTTCTTGTTTTCCGACCTTGACGCTAGTGGAGTATTCAAGGTCTAGGGTGTCTTTATTTTAATTTCTTTTCATAAGCGATTATGACTGAGAGAGTTTTTTACCTTTAAATAACAAGGGGGAGAAATCTATCTAACATCATTGAGTAAAAAGGTCTTGAACTTTCTAACTGTACATGGAGAATTCAAAAAACAATTAAATACCCTAAGCTTAATTCATGCTAACTTCAATTTCAGACAGTGTGGTTTACAATTAAAACATGACAAAACATTTTGAAGTTTTAAATGGAAGGAAGGAAACTCTTGTTCTTCAGTCCATTAAGAGATCCAGTTGAAGATAACCTAACTTAATGCGTTCTTTTACGCGCGGAACGTCATGGAACTGAGCTAGAAGGTCTAGGATTAAAGAGGTGCACAAAACGTCTCTTAAATTAAGATAACAGGAGTGTTAACCTCGCTTCCAGTATTTTTAATATATATATATATATATATATATATATATATATATATATATATATATATATATATATATATATATAGGGAGGGTGTTTGAAACAGGTTTGACCGCAGTTTTATTCCATAAATATAAAAACTATAAAAAAATGTTTAAAAGGTAACCCCATATGAATCTTTGAGTTAAAAGTCGAGGTATTACCAATTTTTTTATATCACCCTCCATTTTTCAAATATGGTGGCCAGCTCTAAATTTATGGCGGTTGTAGATAAAACTTATTATTTTACGACTTTTTTATATTCTTGGATATTTTTCACATTGACTTTGAAAAATTATAAAAATCGTCCTTGAAAATCGTTTGATTTTGCAAATTTTTAAATATTGTATATTGCCTATAACTAAAAAAATGGTTTAATAAATTGAAAAACACACAAGATTAAAAAAGTCTTGAAAGAACGTGCTTTATCCGAAATTGGCATATAAAGTAGGGATTCCTATAAGAAAATTTATAGCTGACGGTCATATCAAAAAATGGTGTCACATGAAAACTTTTGTAAAACCTCTATTCTTAATTCAAAAAAACCTGAGTATTTCTTAAAAAAAAGTTTATACTTTTGGACTTATCGAATAAAACAGCGCTCAGACCTATATCCATCACCCTGTATATATATTTACAATAATATATGGAATCAAACAAATTATTAAAGCATATTTTTTACGATTTTGTTTTTCAGTTTTAGACGAATGGCATCTTATTTCCACTCCATGGCCAATGATAGCCACAATTTCGGCTTATCTTTTATTCGTACTAAAATTGGGACCAACATACATGAAAGATAAAAAACCCTATGATTTGAAGTACCTAATGATCGCCTATAACTTGTTTCAAGTAGTGTATAATGGATCCTTGGTGGTTTGGGTAAGTCTGCTGATTGATAATTTTATTATTTAGTAATTCCTTAAAGTAACCTATAGAAAATCATCCATAAGATCAATCACCCTATAAGGAAACAGTATATATTTTTCATTTTCATTCGCAATTCGTGTAGCAGGTTCTTTTCATAAATATAGATTATTTTTTTATAAGATCGATTGTTTTTCGTAGCTATGACATCGAACAATTAACTGGCGTTTTCTCCATTGAAGATGTAAGTCAACTTCCAATGAAAAAACAAATAAAAAATTAACACTTTCAAATAACAAGTCCCTAATATATGTCGTTATTCTAAAACCTGTTCTCAGAACGGAATCACCTACTACAAGGACTAGATAATAAACACAGTGTAGTATAGTATCCAAAACAGACAAGAGATATGGGAGGTGAACGGGACCTGTTTTTAAACGTTATAGTGTCTACTTCTTAGTCATTCAGTTAAATTCCATTCATAATAACATACGCGTAAAAATGTAGCGCTTAATACCCGATGTGGAAATTCCTACCAGGTTCATTATGCCAAGTTGTTTTACCTTCACTATTTCTCTTCAAATTGAACAAAATACAGGGATTTTTCTGTAATGCGCGGAGATAGTTCGGGCGTGGTTATATGGGACAAAATAAAGAAAAAAACGAGAAAATTCATTTTAAGTTATTAACATTTTTTTAGTGGCCGCTTTTTTGAAACAGATTATTAGAACAAGTTAAGTATTTTTCTGAAACAAGATCATTGATTACTAACAAGTAAAATTGAAATTCAATCGATTAAGCCGTTCTAGAAATTTAAATTATTTAATTATAAAAACAAAATGTAGGATAGCTAGTAAACGAAATCTTTCCGTACATAGGCTATGTTTATAGGGACTTTTTTCTTTATTTTAACCCACATAAACCACCCTCTGAATTATCTCAACCCATTACAGAAACCCCCTGTATAAATTTTTAATTAAAATTGTCAAGTCCATATTCATAGGCGAAAAATGTATTTTATTCGATATTTGAAGTATCATATTTATTTAATAAATGAATAATAGCAGTTTCAAAAATATTGGAATTCAGAAACTCGTAACCTAAGAACAGTAAAATTGCAAGATAAAAACTAAAATAGATTGAAAAATAGCATTTGACGATGAAGCACAGTCTGATAGTACGTTATTTCCACAAAATTGTCAAAATAAATTTCCACAAAATAAGAAACACAATTATAAATAGAAAAAATCTATTATTCACCCACCAAATAGGGATTTTATTGTAGTAAATCATATTGTGAAGTATGTGTTTACTAAATATATATATAATTTTAGTATTTATTTTAAGAGAATAAAAAATAAAAAATGTTAATTTAATAATCCAATTCATAGCTTTAAATATTTGCGAAAAAAAATTACTTTTTAATCAAGCAAATCTTTTTATGATAAAATAAATACATTTTTAAATAAGATTTTAATTTAACTACTTATCCTTTACGTCAAAAATGTCGCACCGAGTCGTGAAGATGAAATCCTTACGAGAATTTGGTTTTTAAAATATCCTAATTTTAGACGAGACCTCAAACCATGAGAATGAAACATGTACTGATTTTACTATTTGAACACTTTGGTACAAACAAACAAGACTGTTCGTATCAATGTTTATCATTTGTTGGACTCAAAATTTGATAAATGTTCTACTTTCGATAAACTATTGTGTATTGTAAATAACTTGGGCAAATTTAATACTGATGAATACCTTCAAACATATGACAAAATTCGACTATTTTAGAAAGTATTTTAAAAGCCAAACTATTACAAATTTCAGCTTATGCAAATTTTAACTTTACTATTATTCAATAACAGTGTACTATCTAAGTTATTAAAGGTAGAAAACAATTATTGTGTTTTAGTTGAAATCCTCTGTAGGGAAATTGTAATGCAATGTAAAGAAACAATAATTTCAAAAATGACTTGTATATCAGATAATTGACTAAAATAAGTAGCTTTATTTAATATTGTATATTATCAATATTACCTTCTTACCTTGTGTATACAAATATTATAAATGAATTATTATTGAATTAAATTAAAACAACTCACCCAATATTTTCTATTGTTTTAGCTCGTGACGCACGGAGAAGCAATACCATATTTGTGGAATCATACGTGTCATCCATTAGATCCGACAAAAAATCCTCTGAGAGCTGGAGTAAGTTTTTCCTTAAAAAAATATAACATTTATTAATAATATGTAATATTACTGAAAATATAAATGCTAGAAACTATCCTAAACTTATATATAAAAATGAAAAAAATACAAAACAATATTATGAAAAAGTCAGAAGTGACAAAAAGTCAAGGAACTTCGCCTTAAAATATTTTGAAATTTGAACAAGTTATTTTATTAGTATGACTTAAATGAAAGAAATTTAGAGTTCAATCTATAGAACTATCTGACCTTGTAACATTTTTCAATTTACAGGAAAACCGTTTTATTTTACAATACACTTAACTGACTGTCTCAAAAGGTGGGCCTCGGTGGCCGGTAATCTAAATTTAGGAAGGGTAATCAATCCAACTCTTTATATCTTACATAAATTCTGAATGTTGAAAATATACATTTTACATAAAATCAAGTTTTAGAGGAAATATCTGAGCAAATAGAGTAATATTTGGGGAAAAACTGTTATGTAAATAATAATTTATTTGTGTTTATGAAACACGAAAAGGTATTACAAATTATTGAAAACATCAAATAAGTAGTGAGGGATTTTTGTGTGTTAAATTTAGTGTACATTCGCGTCAATGTTTTGAACCAGCACAGTAACTTTGATGTGATACCGCCATTTTAAGTTGATGGACGCCATTAAGGTTCTTACCCGGTCTCATCTTACAATGTAATACAAGCAGATCCTCTAAATATAATGCTCAAAATTTATTTTTTTGGCCCTTGAAGGTTGTATTTTATTAGTAGATCGTGAGGTCTTACTCACTGTACATACTATGGTAAATGATAGTTGTTTGAAACGGTTGTTACGCAGGTTTTCTGAACGACGTAATTTTGCATATCGTTATTTTCTTGACGTAGACTCCCTAATGGGGTTGTTATTCAGCAAATGTATATTAGACAATATCTTAGCTCGTGTTGGTGTGTATATAGGTGGTTTTTTTTTTTTATATAAATGAAATCTGTAAATATTCACTATTTTAATTAGGTAACTAATTATTAACTTATTAATTAAAGATTTTACTACTTTACTTAACTATTTTACTTTCATTAAACGGTTAATAAAATGAGACATGAAGAAAAATCGTTTCTAAATAGTTCCAATTTTGATTTTTAATTTCTTTTTTTCAAATTTCAAAAGTGTTCTATATGATCATATTATTTTCATCTTAGTCTTTCTAAATTGTTCTGGCGGCTATCGTGATCACGTACAGACGACGATTGACGGACCATGAAATGACAGATCAATCAAAAAGCGGAGGTAGAAACTTTCGTAGTTACAAAACTTACCCTGCAATACGTGCACTAACCTAACCTAACCTAACCTAACCTAACCTAACCTAACTTAATCTAACCTAACCTAACCTAACTTAATCTAACCTAACCTAAATGGTTCTGGCGGCTATCGTGATCACGTACAGACGACGATTGACGGACCATGAAATGACAGATCAATCAAAATGCGGAGGTAGAAATTTTCGTAGTTACAAAACTTACCCTGCAATACGTGCACTAACCTAACCTAACCTAACCTAACCTAACCTAACTTAATCTAACCTAACCTAAATTGTTCTGGCGGCTATCGTCCTTACGTACAGACGACGATTGACGGACCATGAAATGACAGATCAATCAAAAAGCGGAAGTAGAAACTTTTCGTAGTTACAAAACTTACCCTGCAATACGTGCACTAACCTAACCTAACCTAACCTAACCCAACCTAACCTAACCTAACCTAACCTAACCTAACCTAACCTAACCTAACTTAATCTAACCTAACGTAATCTATACTACGTATTCTAACCTAACCTAACCATTTCAATGCATCGTTCAACGTTCGAATTGTTCTACGATTGATATACAAGTTTAATTTCAACTGCGTAGAACTATGCAGTATAACAAACACACAGAACACAATTCTCATAAAAAAAAATACTCCTAAGTATCAGACGCGTTTCAACGACAAGGTCGTCCTATTCTGTGAATTGTGTTCTGTGTGTTTGTTATACTGCATAGTTTTTTCTCATAAGTCAAGCTCAACATTTAATATGCGTAGAACTACACAAACATACAAATGAAATAAAAATGTTTGAGTTTAAACATGACATCATAAATAAATACCTACAGGTCATCATACATGTTTTTGAAAGCATGTCTATGTGTTGTTCTTCTCTTACACGTTACATTTGTTTATTTCCTAATCCTTATTTTGTGTTTCAGCTTCATTTGGCTTCCTGGTACTATCTACTCTCTAAGTATATCGATTTATCAGATACGGTAAGTTGTACTAGCAACAAAATATTACTTTATTTGTTAATATTTAAATTTATCATAAATTTTGCAACATTTTTCAGAATTTAGGTTAAACTCAGGTTGTTTTATCAATCGTTGGTGGATCAAATGGTCTTACCTAGTAAAGTACGTTAGTTTAAAACAAGTATACAAGTCAGACTGTGAAATAACATTGCTAACTATAGTTTTGCTATTTGTTGTTGTGGAGACGTGGGAATTGGTACCATTTAGAATAGGTGAGTTGAAAAGGTACACATTCCAAAATAGCTACTTTTCAGGAAACAAAAAAAAGTGTTTATTTATCAAACTAAATTTTTTAGAGAAAATGTTACAATTATGAACTTTTATAACTAAATGCATGTTATTAAACTGTGAACATTAAAAAATTTCTTATAGTCGTATGTTTAAGTTATAAAGCATTATAGATAATGGAATGTGTCCCTTTTTACACTCAATAATTTTCAAATAAATTTTGAAGGTGAAATAAACGATTGAAAAATTGAAATACAGCAGTGTACATTTAAAATCCATACATGATATAATATACAACTTAACATAACCTAACCTATCCTTATCAAACTAACATCACTATGACAGGATTTTAGTTTTCATCAGGAGTTTCAGCTTCGGTCGTTGGCCACGTACGACGTTCCTCATAAAAGTGCAAGTATTCCTCTGGAATATATTTATTGAGCTTCATGACATCTCTGAAAGTAGCCTCACCATAGTGTGGTTGCGATTCTGGCCGCCACACGCGTCACTGAAAATATGGAGTTCGGTAATCTCTGCAGGTATTTCATTTTCAATAAAATCTAATACAAAAGAGGTCACCTCATCTGGTCCTTTGTTAGCAACACCTTCAGGATATGTGTAGAATACTGCCCTGTCATTTTTTAAATCATACACATTAAAAACAGATAGTACCAAAGCTTTCTTAAAAAAACATTTCTTGTACTGGCAAACTGGGTAGTGGTAAGTTCTGCATATAGTCGAAAACTATCCCCATCACATTAGGTCTACTTTGACACATCTTTTTTACTTCATCGAGCTTAGTATAAAAATTTTTTGCGCGTTTTTTATGCACTATCAACTCTGCTGCAGTACGTTTAGCGTTATCATTCAGTGTCACACATTTTAGCTTAGTTTTAAGTTCTTCACAGGTCGAACAAACGTCAACTTGGGGCTTCCCAAACCTATATCCAAAATTATTTTTGAAGTATTTTAGAAAAAACTCGTACTTCACTTTGTTGTCCAGTTCAGGGTTTTTTTTTTCAATAAACATATCGTACATTTTCAATACTTATTTTGCTTAGCATCCAAATAGGTTATAGGGTGCTTAGTGTAGTGGGTGACATATTTAGGATAGAAATCAATATGTTCATGTATTTTTTCTAGTTATAGTGGTTGGAATAGTATGAACAGGGTTTAAATGTTTGCCTCTCATGTCAACTGGAGACTTTCCGTAGTCAACTGGAGACTACACTAGCGCTGCGCGAGGGGCGTTGAGTTGAAGAAGGGACATGTTCCAGGAATATGTCCCTTCTTCAACTCAACGAGGTTCTGTGACCTCTGTATAGGCAATGCGGTGTATTGGATTGTGTTCCTTTTTCAGCTCAATATATTAGACTTGCCCTTAGAAACAAAATGGCTATCTCTGTTTAAATTCGTATTTTTTGGAATGTGTACCTTTTTCAACTCACCGATTCTAAAAAAATTAGATGTAGAATTGTAATTTGTAAATTTGCATCAAATTTATCCGTGCATAATGGGATTATTGTCTCCGGGATCTATCGAGCGGAGATGTAAATGGATCCTTCAGGCGTTAGGCAAGCTCCTGGCAGTAAATAGCCTTGTCTGGGCATGCGGGACTCTGCTTGGGTTGACAGTACTTACTGGACCTACAAGAAAAGAAGAAGATAAAATGCTCAAAGGTCCTGATACAACAGGATTTTCTGGTTCACGTGACGATGCAATAAGGCAACTCGGTGAAATGAAAGTAAAAACACCTAATCTCTACAAGAAAGAAGAGAAGCTATCAAGGTAAAGCTTCACGAAAGTGGTGATGAATGGGATTCCTCCAAATGCGTAGGGTAAGAGAAATAAGGAGAGAAAATTGCAGCCTAGAATCGTCTCTGCTTCTGAAAAGGATTCTGAGGCAAGAATGGGTGTGATCAAACCTTACCACTGTACCTTCTGCCGAGGGACCCTCAAAAAGGCCGCGGTTGAGACTGAAGTCTCTGATACAACGACTCAATATTCAGATCAATGTGGAAAGCAAGTGACGTCTTACAGGGACATTATTTTTATGAAGATAGCTCACGTCCTAGAATCTTATCCTTGATGTCAAACTTACAAATAACCAAGGTGTTGACATCGAGGATGTACTGATGGATAAATTTCAACCCTTAGAGGATGGGATCATTCCACCATTTTCTAGGAGTTCATGGAGAAAGGAGTTCTAAGAATTTCCTGCTTCAGAGAAGCAACAAAGGGTTGGCTCAAGAAAATCAATCCTACATTCCATCCGTTACTTGTTATTAAACCTGAATTGAGGCCGTCTAAAACAAGTTACTTTCTGGACACGGCCAATAATGCTCCCGCTTGTAGGATGTGTAAACGGTCTGCTAGGCATATCATCCTGGAATGCGAGAGGATTGAGAATAAAAGAAAAGCCATTTGGGCCTCACTACAGGGTGAAGACTTCGATAGTATCTACTTGCCTTGCTAGTAGTAGGTCCAATAGCCTTAGGTTGAAGGACAAGGATATTGAGTCCTCGTACTCCTATAATGTAATATAATCTTATCTAACTTTATATACTGGGTGCACAAAAATAAATATTGACACAACTTTCTAATACAAAACATTACTAAAAAAGTTTAATCTTTTACAGATCTTTATGGTGTTGCGTAGAAAACAGTCGCACGTTACGTTTCTACACCTTTATCATCACACTGGGATGATCTTCTTCAGCTGGTTGAGTATGAAATATATTCAAGGCAAGTTGTTACTTATATTTTGTTAACCATATTATAGGTTAGAATATCACGATGTGTGCCTTCAAACGTAACTGTTTCGAGTGACCATTATTTAAAATGGAAACTAAACCAAGCCAAAAAGTTTCACAAACCTATTCTATAAATTAACAAAACAAAATTGGTTTAATTTGATATTTGTCGTCATTTGTGTAAACAAATACACGACGTTTTAAATGAGTAAATCAACTCCCGTTGTCAAGTGATAAACCTTGAAAATACAAAAAATTGAAAACACCAACCAAACAAATAATTTGAGAAACCTTGATTTTTATGAAACATTGTGTATTATTTTGATCATTTTCGAGAAACACTAGATACCAATTTTCTAACCTAACACACAAATTTATTACTATTTGTATACGAGAACATAGCGACATGTTAGAAACCAACCAAACAAATAACTTGAGAAACCTTGATTTCTACGAAACATTGTGTAGTATTTAGTTCATTTTCGAGAAACACTCGATACCAATTTTCTAATCTAACACTTGAATTTATTTCTATTATTATACGAGATATTAAAAACCCTTAAGGTGCTGGGGAAACATTTCTTAATTTCATAACGATCATTATACACATTTAACCATAACGTGTAGGCCTACATACACATAAATATAAACGTGCAGACGAAATTTAAATACTCAAGTTAAAGCGTGCATAGCTATGCTCACCTATAATATGATTTATTTTGAAATTATCGTAATTAAAGTGCATGTTAAGGTTCGTCAGATGAAGTTGGTTTTGTCTTGTTACAGCTGAACAAGGGATATTCTTAGGTTCCATGAACGCTTTCGTACACGTCGTCATGTACACATACTATTTCCTGGCAGGTCTGGGTCCTGAAATACAGAAGTATCTCTGGTGGAAGAGGTATATCACAAAGTTACAGTTGGTAAGTCAAATTAAGTGAAAAATATTTCATAATCCTGATAAGGAGAAAAGTTTTGATTTCAACTAATTATACTTACGATATATTACATAAGTAAAGTTCAAGTAAGCCATTAAAAAAATTCCAATCAGAACTGCTTAATTCAATAAATTAGAAAATGTTAAACTTGTATTTATTAATAAATCGGCAACCAGGGAATTAGACGTTAATAAGAGTTAATGAGGCATAAATGAGGGTTGTTGTGGGCGGTAAGGTTGAACAGTAAGCACCATGAAAAACTTATTTATGATGCGGTTAGCAAACTCTCAACTTCCTTATCTTATAATATTATTTAATTCGCTGAAGAATATCTGGGCCTGTTGTATATTTCTTTATTGCAGATCCGATTTAACGATTGATATATCAAAATAAACAATAGTACCTGCAGATATGCCGAAATTTAAACATTTTTCTTGGAAACACTAATTTTGTAAAAAAAAAATTATCTTTAAATAACATGCCAGCTACGGTTAAATAATAACATGTTTTACAACAAAAATAATAATAAAAATATGTGTTATAAATTATCAATTACATTTTAATTGAGAATAAATAACAGCTACAACAGTTATAGTTTTGTTATTGTAGCTCAAATATCACTGAGGATGGCAACTTTGTCGTTGAAAGGAGTTTGATTAAATGCACGTAATTTGTAAGATCTTGTGTTCGAGTTGTTTTATCTAATATTATCTCACAAGTCAAGCTCAATATTTATTTAAGGCTTATTTTTAATGAGTGACAATTTGGAAATAAAGTCAGTTTTAAGACAAACAGGACTCTTATTATATATATATTTTATAAATTAATGTGACATTAAGAAAATATGAATATTAGATAAAAATAAGGATAAAAATGTAGTTCATCAAAAGTGTTAAAATGTTTACATTTAAACAACTAATTGCTTAAGAGAATTTAACTTGTTTTTGTTCAAAATTGTGATAAAACGACTGAGTCTACAAGTATAATTGGGTATTTAATAAACGAAGAGATAGGCATATTGTCGCCTAACACAGATATATTATGATAAATTAATGTTCTAATTTTACTGATGTACGGCTTGTGATAAGATTTTGTTGCGTACTAGCGATTCCTATCTTATGAGATAAATTTATCGCGTATCACTTACGACCCTTAAGCAATATATCTCCTCGTTTTAGTATGCAGCAGTATAAGAGATTCTGCTCCTTTATCCTTGTATTAGTACGTATAATAAATTAGAACTCTGTGTCATAGAAATCGCTGCATCTAGGAGCGCCCCAATCGGCAAACGATTGAACTAAACTTTAGTAATCAAGCACATCAGAGGATCTCGGAAAAATGAGAACTCGGTGTCGGTTTCCGGACAGGAGGAGCATGGAATTATAGGAAAGCGTTAGCAATCCCTAAAACAGTCCTGTGTTTTACAAATTAATTACTGCTCTGTAGATAACGGTAATCAACATACATTGTTATATTCTTCGTCAAAATCAGTTTTATTGTGTAACTACTACAGCTGTTTCACTTGCAACATGTGTTACAGTGAAAATATTTCAGATCAGCTGTTTAGTAGACTCTGAAGATGCCTCATGTTGAGGTGAAACAGCTGTACCAGTTACACAATAGAACTGATTTTGACGAAGGATATAAAAAGGTATGTTGATTCTTCAATTAACAGTAGTCAAAAAAATAAAATAAAAATGATGCAACGGTTTAGTATATTGCTGAATGCTAAGATACATGAAATTCAATAGCTTTCGTGAACCATAGAACCATAATTTTGTTTTATGTAATTAAGTTGTATTTTAGACTTATACTTAGGGATAATTGTAGTCTCACTACAGCTGGCTAAGTTTATGTAGTGAAAATTCGTAATATGTTTCAAATGTTGTTGGATCATGTGATTCGGCTGTGCTCTAAGTGATAATCAATTCACAGATTAGATTTTTGAGTCCAAAATGGTGCCTAAATATGTTTGACAATTAATTTCCGTTTAGTGAAACAGTTGTTTAAGTTGTACTCCGCGATGTAAGCACCTCTGAGTTGTGGACTTACTGTCAAACTATCCACGTTTCTTTGTATCTGCATGTCATTAACATCACAATGTTTGTTCCAGGCACAATTCTTCATAGCAATCATTTTCCTCGGCTATCTGTTCTACAACAAATGTGAAGTATCCCAGGCTTATAACGTAATCTGGATGATTAACGTTGCTGTTTTTATTGTATTGTTTATGAACTTTTATATAAAAACATACTGGAAATCATCCACAACTCAGTCAGATGGCAGGAAAACAAAGAAGAGTTAAATTTAGTTTTTAGTTATAAGTATAAGATGTATGTAACCAAATTTTGGGAAATGATTTTAAGTCCAAAAATAACCAAGACACATTCTTGTAAATATATGTCCTGTTGCCTGCAACTCCACATCCATCATTCAGCGATGCCAGGAGCGGTACCATGACTATTTATTAGATTTTTTTTTCTCAAAAGAAACGTTATAACCTCCTGTTCTATTTGTGCTTTTCCATATAAAACAAACTTCGGAAATAAAAAAAATATATATTGAGAATAGATTTAGTATGGGTATTTTTTACGTAATATTTTAAAAGTAAATTATAATCAAGAGTATTAACTTTACAAAAACAAAACAAAACACAAAATATTTTACTACTTTAATAATAATTTCCTCTTTAATATTTTTATTTTAGAATAAACAAGGAAACAATTCTTCAAAATTTCTTTGTAAATGCATAGACCATACAATGTCCAAATTACATCCACTGCAATATACAGTATAACACTGTAAAAATAAAGTTTAACAGTTATCGTAAATTTATGAATAATGTAGTTTAAGAAAAAAGATTAATTTTTCTTAACGACATTTCTGTTAACCTTTTACAATAAAAACAATGATATAGTTGTGTTTCGTCTTAAAATGAAACAATATAATGTTATAAATGTAGTTTTTCCCTGTGTATTTAGAAAATATTACTCGACGTTTCGAGATTATAGATCAACTCTCGTTATCAAGTGAAAAATCTTGAACATGGAAAGTTTTACAATGGCCAACTCCTAGGACTAATGAATTAGGATAATAATCCACTGTTTCGGTTTATCACCTGATAACTACATTCTCTAAACGTAATATAATATCTAAAAAACACAAAAATTATGGCAAATTTCAGAAACAAATTCAATCAATAATCCATTTTATCCAACAAATTATAATTTATGAAAACAAATCATTTGTAATTTTTTTGTAAAGGCTTTCTGAAAACCTCTTACATTTTCAAGATGTATATATTAAAGCCTTGTTTTGGTTTACTGTTAAAAGATTACATAAATGTGAATAAAATTTTCGAGTTTATTTTTCAGGGTATGTTTATGAATTTATTTATATACAGTGTCACAAAAAAACTTACGGGGTATACAGAATCGGATTCTACTTGTACAAATAAATGAAAAATGTACAGTAAACATTTTTCGAATTCCCCTTAGTTTATTCGCAATCCATCATTTTGTTTTTTATATAAACTCACTGTCATTCCAGAAGGAAGAAGATAAGATATTGAGTTAAACTTTGGTATAAATATTTTGTATGTTACGTTTTACAAGTGTAACAAACTCTAAAATGGCGGTCGTTAAAATCTTTCAATCTCGAATATCTCCATAGCTGTGAAATTTAAAAAATGTCTAACTCACGCCATTTTGAAAATTATAAAAATAATTATTTTGGTTTGGTACACATGTAAATCGTAACATACTAAATATTAATACCAAATTTGAACTCATTATCTTATCTTTTTCTGGAATGACAGTGAGTTTATATGAAAAACAAAGGGATTAAATTAAGGTGAATTTGAAAAAAGTTACGGAACAATTTTCGTTTATTTGGATATGTAAAATCCTATCCTGATTGTTATGTGACACCTTGTATATTCAATTTATACGACTAGAAATAAAGCATTTCTAATATATATTTAGAACCTTTTCCTTTTTTTACAATTATAATTATTTCCCAAAGTTTCCTACCTTTCGTAGCACCCTTTATTATTAGTAATTTAATTACTCTGTAATTAAATAAGCTTAACCATTAACACTAGTTATATGTTTAAATTAAAAGTTTGTTATTTATTTAATTGTGTAAATAAAAAATCAATAAATATATACTGAGTCATATTATAATCCTAATTTATATACACATCAGTATCAGTGAGTCACTTTACCTGATGATGAGAACTTAGCCGTCGAAACTTCATTTAATTAGCTACATATGTTGTGTGTGGTATATTATGGAAAAAAAATCAAAACAAAAGAAACAAGTGGATTTTGAATTGTTTCGAAACAAGAAAAATGTAACAATATAATATAATGTGCATAAGAAATGGAGTATATAAAGTTAGGTCAAAGGTACTTAGGTAGGAGTCCAAGGCCGTTTTTATCTTTGTTACTTACTCCCTCGTCTTTATTAGTTCAACAGGTATAAGAAGAAATACTAACAAAAACAAAACAATAGTAATGAATACAAATATATTATTCGAGAAACAAAACAGAAAATAAACCGAACGCAAACATCGCAATAACTTCAAATACACTTGAACCAAACCAATTAAGTTAAAATTGTATGAGGCAATGTGCTACAAAAACTCACGGATACAATTATAAATCATTTTTTTGTAACTATTTGGTTACAATTTAACCGACATGTTTTACTCATTTAAAGCAAGTCTCAAAAATGTCTGTTCTGCTATAATTAGTTATAAAGCGGATATGTAATTTGAGCACCGTGTTAAAACTTCGAATCAAAACTAAGGTCTGGGTTAATTTAAATATCGTCCCATAATTTTGTTTTATAACAGATTTGTACTTGAGTTATTATCACATTTCTACAAAATTTTATTACAATTACTACCTACAAATTGAAATATGCGATGTTTTATTAAAGAGGACATGAGTAACTTTCCTCGTTAACAGATAACTCATATTTATAGGGAAGGTGATAAACAATACTTTTCAAGACTACGTTGTCACCTAATTTCATTAATTAAGCTCCCAAAACCTAACAATAATGTCAATTTGAAACGATAATACAATTTCAATAAAATCTGTCCACTCGTTTAGGCTGTAAGGTACTGCACGTATGACAGCTTACATTAAAGCGGATATTTCTACGAAAAATCCAAATATATTTCAGAAACTGAAAAAACTAAAATTATTTAAATTCCGCAACTGTAAAATTAATGTTGATTGAACGCCTTCATTCGAGTGAATACTATAACAACGCAGCAACGCTTAGTTATCTACCTGACAGGAGCTTGCTTTCTCAATATCTTTAGTTAGCACGAGTGGTCCCCATATCGTGTCTTACAAGAAGTACAATCCTTGTGGTTTAGTCATGTCAGTATTGTAATTCACACAGGAAAACTTACAGTTCAAGGAATAAACATAACGATTGCAGTTAGTACACAGTGACCATTAGGGCTTCGTCTTTAATGAGTACGGGCGTGACAATCTAGAAGAATACTAGGTGGATCTATACTTTTTTATATGGTCTTCTGTTAGACACCTCTCTTGCATTTCCTATCAGGTATTTATGACCAACTTTTTTTCCCCTACTCTGACGCTATTAGAGTATTTGAGGAGTTGTATATTAGAATATTAGGGTGTAATCATAAAGATGTGGGGTTGTTACCTTGCATTATAAAGAGGAAATTAGAAGAATGATAAGCAACAATCCAGAGACCACTATGAGTTTTTCTACCATATCTACTTTGTTTGTGGGAGCTTACCTACACGCAGGAAGATTGATTACGGCGATTATACATTCAGAACTATTGGACTTAGTCACGTAAATAGACGATTTTTAAAATACAGCGATTTCCTCCCAACAGGAACATCAGATATTTCCGTAACACCACAGGCAATAATTACGAAAATCTATGCAACACCTCCATCAAATTCATCAACATCAATCTCAGACGGTGAATCAACATCAATCACAGATTCTGATCACCGTCCAACAACTTCTTTTTTTAGTGAATCTGATTCCACACCATCCCCACAATCAGTTCATCTGCAGCTGTGGGGAAAGGAATGCTGAGGTAAAGTAGCCTTTTGTAGGTTAGATATTTACACTTACCCTACCAGTGTTCGGATGTCTCTTTATGTAACTGGATGATGGGGCACGAATCCATTACTACCTGTACAGCGTCCGGACAGTAAGCCAGTAATCACCCTAAGCTCCCTTATACTGAGATCCAGTATTTGTTTTGCCTTTGTTTTGAGTAAACTATAAAATTTCTGGTTTATCTTGGAGCATGGTAGATAAACCAATACTTGATCTTTTAATCTTGTTCTCAGGTTTCCATGATATTATGAAGAAATGTTTTAGGCACCAAAAAGAATGGATCGGCCCCAACAATATCAGACTCTACGCTGTCCTTCGCACGACGATACACTTCTTCATTTCCTGGTATTCCTTCATGTCCTGGCACCCAAAGTAAGGAGACTTTGTAATTAGTTGCCAGTTGATTAATTATTTGTAGACGTTCCCAGACCAACCTCGACTCAAAAGTGTATGAACTTCGAGCTTTAAGAGCCCCTTGACTGTCTTGCATGATACAGATCTCTGCGCCCTTGAAACGTTTTTTGATAATCTCCCTAACGCAGAACTCTATAGCGTGTATCTCAGCTAGAAACATAGATAGAATTTTACCTAGGGAATTACTAAGGCTAAAATTTGGGCCTTTTTCCTCATTCCCAACCTGCCTTTCATTCTGGATTCATCAATGTACGATTGGAAGGATCCCTCTTTTAGTTTTGGTCCACCTTCCTTCGAAACATGACGTTCAGGGAAAAAAGTTTTAAAATTCTTTTCAAAATTTGTCGTCTTAATAATTAAGTCCGAAACTGTTTTGGCTAACTGGAGGTATCCTATTCTTGCAGATTTCTCAGTTTCCCAACCAATATTTTTGGCATTGTGATGTTTTCCCCCACTCCCAGAGAGCACTTTTTCACATGTAGGTTCAAAGGTAGCATATCCAGAGCCGCTTCCATGGCTGCGGTCGGACAGGAATTCATATCACCCGTTATACCGAGGCAAGCCTGACTTTGAAGCTTTTTTTGTTGTAGATTTTTGTACCCTCACTAAAGTGGTTTAGCTATGTTTTCTCTTACTGTTTAAAAACTGAAAACCTCCCAGTCATTATCGCCTTAAAAAAAAGGAAAGAAAAAACATGAAATAAAGACCCCTAGACTGTAAGCAATTGAAACAACAACCAAATAAACATTAAAGCTGACTTTTGCCCCGAACATGTCACTGAGGGAGGTTTTACGTTGTAACAAGGAACAAAAAATAAGAAATAATTCTCCCAACGTTTTCCCATCAAGTACAGAGAGAATGTAATTTACGTGCTGAGTATAACAGCATACATGACATTCATGTCATAACGTACATGTAAGAAGTATCTCTCGTGCTAGTAAGCGTTTAAATTATTCCAAACATTTAGAATATCCTAATCATCTATCAGGAAATCTGTGGTAATAACACTCGTATCTAATTCCAATTATTTAAAATAACAAAGCGAAATTTTCCTTTTTATTAACTTGTTTTGATCTGTTACAAAGACTTTTTAACAATACTCTTAAAAATTAGCCCTAAAACATTATTTTTCTATAACAACAATATATATACAGGGGTGGTGAAAAGTCCCGGAACGGGTTAATATTTTTTTAACCGTTACAGATGGAACTATATAACTTGGTACACTGTTACTGGGCAAAAAACACTATTTTACCACAATTTCAATGAGCCGCTACCAGTTCGGGGGGGGGGGGGGCTACAAGGAGTCAGAAGAAAATCTTAAATGAGAGCGTGGGTTGAGTTGTACATCAAATTAAAGGTCTAATTTAGTAGAACACAATGCCGCAAATCCGACTTGAAAAGGTTCACCCTAAACAAAATGGCGGCGTTTTAAAGTTTATGAAAGTTACTATGACGTTGAGTGTTAATAGCTGGAACATGTTTACTCGGCCATTCAAGCCATCTTTGAATGGCTGTCATTTTTGGCTCAGTTGTCCGATTGAAGTCGGATTTGTGGCATTGTACTGTGCTAATAAAGACCTTTAATTTGATGTACAACTCAACCTATGCTCTCGTTAAAGATTTTCTTCCGACTCCTTGTGGGCCGTCTCTCATTAGAGGTTAATGGTCAAGTAGAACTCTAAAAAATAGCTTTATAGCTCCAACACTGATTTCTGGGCGTTTGTTTTGAAACCTGTACCGAGTAAATATGTTCCAGTTATCTTTAACACTCAACGCCAAGTAACTTTCATAAACTTTAAAACGCCGCCATTTTTTGAATGTGAACCTTTTGAAGTCGGATTTGCGGCATTGTATTCTACTAAATTAGACCTTTAATTTTATGTACAACTCAGCCCACGCTCTCATTTAAGATATTCTTCTGACTCCTTGTGGGCCGTCCCCCCGAAGTGGTAGCGGCTCATTGAAATTGTGGTAAAATAGTGTTTTATGCCCAGTAACAGTGTACCAAGTTATATAGTTCCATCTGTAACGGTTAAAAAATATTAACCCGTTCCGGGACTTTTCACCACCCCTGTATATATTGTTTTAATCTTTTCTTATTGTTTAAAACAAAAAAACCCTCGGTCATAATCGCCTTATAGAAAAGGAAGAAAAAACGTAATATAAGGGCACCTAACCCTAAAATACTCTAATAGCAGCAGGGTGAGAAAAGAACAAAATTGTCGGTTAGGAGGAGCCTGATAGGATAGAGAGTAATCTAACACATGGCTACTTGAAAAACTGTCTAGATCCAACCAAGTTCCCTCAGGATTCCCAAACCCATACTCAATAAAATGAGCCCTTAAAGGTAACATAAAATTACAACTTAGGAATTACCTGTCAAAAACAAAAAAATCATTTGTGTTGTCAGAAAATAACTAATTTAAAAAAATACTCCGAATACAAATTATTGTTTTTGCTTTTTCTCTAAGGCAAATAACCATTACACACTCTGTTTGTTAGAATTAACCGATAAAATATTCCCCTAATTAAAATTTGATTATATTACGGCATACAAAACCATCTATGTGAGAACAAATTCCGAAACAAAAATATCTTCGGCAATTCATTTAAGAACAAAACAAATCCGAATGAAAAATGAAATATATAATATATTTGTAGATTCAGAAGAAAACTATAAAGTGAATACTCTTGTATCACTTTCAGAACTATCCCTTAGGATTACATCCCAATATGTCTTATTTGATCTTAAACGGCTTTTCTGTCAATAGCGAAGAATAAAGTTATTGGATGAATACATTTTCATTGTGAAATATATGCTTTGAAAGAGTAAAAGCATTTTGTTATTTATACGTGTCCTTTGTGGGGCTTTAAATAAAACTTTATGGTTTAATTAAAATAGTGTCAAAACATTGCAAACGCTTTCCCATTGACGCATCCCCAAAAACAAAATTAATCGATAAAATTTTCAGTTTGTTTGTTGTCAATAGAGACTTGGACGATGGTTTTGATATTATTTATGTAATTAATTAACGACCAAAGCTTCCGTCGATTCCATGTTCTTAGCTTCAATCTTATTCGAATAAAATGTTTTCTTATCGGGTAAAAGCAAAAAACCTGTAGGACGATATCACCTAACAAAAGAAAGGACGAAAAAAAAAAAAAAAACATCTATCCCTAGAGTAATGTAATAGCGTTCAGGGTGAAAGATAACAAGAGTTGGTCAAGAGAGACCTGATGGGAAATATGAAAAAAAATGTACCAGTCGACCAGTGACCAGTGCAACGTCAACATGGCATAAAGCCAACTGTTGTAAAAAAATGTTTATACTTTGTTTTAATTATATGTGCAATAATTCGTGCTTGCTATGTGTGTATGTGTGTGTTTGTGTTAAACTATGACGTGCTCACATGTGAGTAAAAATTTTATATAAAACCTGAAGATGGGAACTTGTTCCTGAAACGCGCGTAGTATTACACTACAAAACAAGGTATATATATATATATATATATATATATATATATATATTAAAAACCTGTTTCAAACACCCTATATATATATATATATATATATATATATATATATATATATATATATATATATATATATATATATATATATATTAAAAATATACATTATTTAGTTGTTAAATGGATCTAACCTAAAAGTAAATGAAAAATGTACATACAGTTACAGTGCATCGAAATTGCAAAGTCTGTACTCATTTAAAACGAGCCTCTGAGGGTCAATAAAATAAACCTAGGGCTACACCACTCAAACTGTACATTTTCTTCGCTTTCGATTTTGCACTTCAGTTTGGGTCGTTAATCTTCACATTGTACTAAAGTTTAAACAAAATCTGTGTTACTGATTTTGAGAAATTGTCTATTTTATAATATACTAAAATCCGATTATTAGTTTCTACACCTAACTCAAAACAGTATTTTTGGAGAGATTCCCACTAATATTTTATTTGGATCGTTAGAAGCTACACTTTAGGAAAAATTAATCAAATTCTTTGAAGCTGATTTTCAGAAAGTTTTTATTTTGTGAATTTTTAAGACAGAAATAATTTAAAAACCATTCCGAAACATCACCAAAATAACAAATTTAATTAAATCCATTCATGAGTTTAGGCTGTACAGCAATACTGCAATCACACATCAAAATACTTTATTCAATTCTGGGATATGACAATTGTCGGCAAAAGACAACGTGAAAAATTAAAAAAAAAATTCTAGTTAATTATCGTTCAGTCGTCACATATATTAACATAGTAATTAAGACGTCGCGACAATCCTCCTCCCCCACCCACCTATACATCGATTCAACTATCTTAGATACAGTCAAATCTCACTTGTGCTACAATCACAATGGCAATCAAGAGGTTTAAACTTTGTCATGGTGTTTAAGTGACTTGTTGAAGAAGTTTTTGTTTTATAAGTAAGTAATTTTCTACTTAAAATTATTAAATATTTTGTTTTTCTTAAAATAAATTAATTCGTCTAATATAGTAAATTTTATTTTCGTTGTGTTTGTTTGAAACAATTCTCAGTAATTTTCAAAATAACGCCTTTTGAAAAAGTTGTTTTATGATTACTTAATATACGAAATATATGGTTAGTTTCAAGACACCAGGAAACCAAAAAACCTTTTTCCGACGTGTCGTCTACCCGTCGAAGTTGTTCTTGGAGTCTGTACGTAAGCACGATAATGGATAATAAAATAGGAAGATGCAATTTAGTATAGTGTGCTCATATTAAATCATGTATCTCGCATGTTATAGAACTTATCAAATTAGATGTATCTATTTTGATTTTTGCATATTTCAACCCTCATGTAATTGTATTAACCCCACTTCTCTACGATGACAAATATCGAAGTTATTGTATGTAATTTCCGTGCTTGATCTTTTAAGAAAATTTCTTTTAAAATCATTGTTACATATATCCTTTATTTACGTTGTAGCGTCGTTTAAGCTCGTGTTATTAAAACGTCCCCACTTGCTCCGCTCTTGTCTCGACCTTGTGGATAAATCTGTCCATATGTGAAGAAGCCTCCGCTCGCTACGCTCGTGTAGGTGACGCGACTTAGCCGGATATCGTAAATATAAACATAACTAATTTTCTTGGGAGGTTAGGAATTGAAATTACATTGTTAAAAATGACACATTAAAATTTTTAACTAATTTATTATAAAATGGCCGTAATTTTACATTTTGAATTAGTTTTTCTTAATTTAAATTGGGTTTCTACATGAGCAAACTTTAGTCTCATATACTGAGTTAAATATCAGACGAGGTATAAACAAAATAAAAACCGTTCAAAATGGTCGCCATTTTGGATATTTAATTTTTTTCCAATTTTAATAGTGTTCTATATGAACACCCCTATATATATACCAAATTGCATGTTCTTCTTAATATTAGTTGCCAGTAATGTGCTTACGTACAGACGACTAAGACAGTGATTGGCGTAGATAAACTATATTTCTCATTTTCCTGTGGGCATGTAATGTAAAGAATAGTTAAAAAACTAATGTAGAAAAAAAAATTGGGCACAAAAGATCTAACTAGGTCGTAGTGCAGGAGGTTTTAAAAAACACTCTCCCCAGTCTTAATAATAATGTAGATAATTTGTATGGATACCAAAGTTACTGGGTACTTATAAATACATGTGCATATTAATCTAGTATCAGGTTCTATATAAGACTTTAGAACCGGTCATTTCCGTCTATACATATGTATGAATAAGGGCAAGGTTAGAAACACACCTTTGTACATAAATAATTAGGCTAAACGTTGTGATGTCTTAAGTAGATTTAGAGCAACGCTGATTAGAATTATTGATTGTAAAATATGATTGATGTATTCAGCTAAAAAAACCCGTTTAAAAAACTTCTCCAAAAACCAAATAAAAAGGAAACAATACTCATCGTCACCAAATATGTAAGTTTGTTTTCGTTGTTGAAAATTATTAAAGGAAAATTTAACGATGGAGGTCATATTTAAAAGGGGAATCGCTTCGCTTGTGCTATAAACTCTTATATGATTATGTTGAAAAACGAGCTAATAAAGACGTTTCAATTTGGTTTTTGCCATCATTAGTTTTACTTAGAAGTTTTCATATAGATTTTTTAAATTAATCTTCATATTTCCCAAAAGTTTGTATGAAATCGTTTGAGCCAATTTTGAGAATTTACGTCTTTTATAAAAGCTCCAAGGCTTTTTTTTAAACTATTAACTCACGAACAAGCATTTTATGGGAACAAAATCGTTAGGAAAAAAATCGTAATTTTATATTTCTTGACAGCTAACTATAAATTGTAATTAGTCAAAACAATTAAAACTAGGTCCCAAAAGAAACTCACGTCTTAAATTTTTATTGAAATATAATGCTATTAAAAATTAATGTAGAATTTTTTGCAGATATATCCGTCCAGAGATTCCCTGGGTATAAAAAGTGTTTTTCGTCTGTCTGTCTGTCTGTCTGGCATATGTCCAATACGCAACGCTCTAATGACAAAGCGCGTGGACCGATTTTATTCAAATTTTCCCCCAGTGACGGAAAATAATTTCAATTAAACTCAAAAGCTACATTAATGTTGTTGATCAATTTTTTTCAACCTGTAAAAGCTCAAACATAAACTATTGATCACCAACTATTAAAACATCTACCATGGACGTGTTATAGAAAACGTAATTTCTCTTGAACGATGCAACGAATATCAAACGTACAGCGTCCTTATTTAAAACGTCTTATTAGAAAACGTAATTTCTCTTGAACGATGCAACGATTATCAAACGTACAGCGTCCTTATTTAAAACGTCTTATTAGAAAACGTAATTTCTCTTGAACGATGCAAAGATTATCAAACGTACAGCGTCTTTATTTAAAACGTCAAATTAGAAAACGCAATATCTCTAAAACGATGCAACGATTATCAAACGTACAGATTTCTTATTTAAAACGTCTTATTAGAAAACGTAATAATTTCTCTTGAACGATGCAACGATTATCAAACGTACAGCGTCCTTATTTAAAACGTCTTATTAGAAAACGTAATTTCTCTAAAACAATGCAACGATTATCAATCGTACAGCGTCCTTATTTAAAACGTCTTATTAGAAAACGTAAAGTCTCTAAAACGATGCAATGATTATCAAACGTGCAGCGTCCTTATTTAAAACGTCTAATTAGAAAACGTAATTTCTCTAAAACAATGCAACGATTATCAAACGTACAGCGTCCTTGTTTAATACGTCAAATTAGAAAAGGCAATATCTCTAAAACGATGCAACGATTATCAAACGTACAGAGTTCTTATTTAAAACGTCTTATTAGAAAACGTAATTTCTCTAAAACGATGCAACGATTATCAAACGTACAGAGTTCTTATTTAAAACGTCTTATTAGAAAACGTAATTTCTCTAAAACATTGCAACGATTATCAAACGTACAGAGTTCTTATTTAAAAAGTCTTATTAGAAAACGTAATTTCTCTAAAACGATGCAACGATTATCAAACGTACATCGTCCTTATTTAAAAAGTCTTATTAGAAAACGTAATTTCTCTAAAACATTGCAACGATTATCAAACGTACAGAGTTCTTATTTAAAACGTCTTATTAGAAAACGTAATTTCTCTAAAACGATGCAACGATTATCAAACGTACAGAGTTCTTATTTAAAAAGTCTTATTAGAAAACGTAATTTCTCTAAAACGATGCAACGATTATCAAACGTACATCGTCCTTATTTAAAACGTCTTATTAGAAAACGTAATTTCTCTAAAACAATGCAACGATTATCAAACGTACAGCATCCTTATTTAAAACGTCTTATTAGAAAACGTAATTTCTCTAAAACATTGCAACGATTATCAATCGTACAGCGTCCTTATTTAAAACGTCTTATTAGAAAACGTAATTTCTCTAAAACGATGCAATGATTATCAAACGTGCAGCGTCCTTATTTAAAACGTCTTATTAGAAAACGTAATTTCTCTAAAACGATGCAACGATTATCAAACGTACAGCGTCCTTATTTAAAAGTCTTATTAGAAAACGTAATTTCTCTAAAACGATGCAACGATTATGAAACGTACAGCGTCCTTTTTTAAAACGTCTTATTAGAAAACGTAATTTCTCTAAAACGATGCAACGATTATCAAACGTACAGCGTCCTTATTTAAAAGTCTTATTAGAAAACGTAATTTCTCTAAAACGATGCAACGATTATGAAACGTACAGCGTCCTTTTTTAAAACGTCTTATTAGAAAACGTAATTTCTCTAGAACGATGCAACGATTATCAAACGTACAGCGTCCTTATTTAAAACGTCTTTTTAGAAAACGTAATTTCTCTAAAACAATGCAACGATTATCAAACGTACAGCGTCCTTATTTAAAACGTCTAATTAGAAAACGTAATTTCTCTAAAACAATGCAACGATTATCAAACGTACAGCGTCCTTATTTAAAACGTCTTATTAGAAAACGTAATTTCTCTTGAACGATGCAACGATTATCAAACGTACAGCGTCCTTATTTAAAACTTCTTATTAGAAAACGTAATTTCTCTAAAACAATGCAACGATTATCAATCGTACAGCGTCCTTATTTTAAACGTCTTATTAGAAAACGTAATTTCTCTTGAACGATGCAACGATTATCAATCGTACAGCGTCCTTATTTTAAACGTCTTATTAGAAAACGTAATTTCTCTAAAACGATGCAACGATTATCAAACGTACAGCGTCCTTATTTTAAACGTCTTATTAGAAAACGTAATTTCTCTAAAACGATGCAACGATTATCAAACGTGCAGCGTCCTTATTTAAAACGTCTTATTAGAAAACGTAATTTCTCTAAAACGATGCAACGATTATCAATCGTACAGCGTCCTTATTTTAAACGTCTTATTAGAAAACGTAATTTCTCTTGAACGATGCAACGATTATCAAACGTACAGCGTCCTTATTTAAAACGTCTTATTAGAAAACGTAATTTCTCTAAAACATTGCAACGATTATCAAACGTACAGCGTCTTTATTTAAAACGTCTTATTAGAAAACGTAATTTCTCTTGAACGATGCAACGATTATCAAACGTACAGCGTCCTTATTTAAAACGTCTTATTAGAAAACGTAATTTCTCTTGAACGATGCAACGATTATCAAACGTACAGCGTCCTTATTTAAAACGTCTTATTAGAAAACGTAATTTCTCTTGAACGATGCAACGATTATCAAACGTACAGCGTCCTTATTTAAAACGTCTTATTAGAAAACGTAATTTCTCTAAAACAATGCAACGATTATCAAACGTACAGCGTCCTTATTTAAAACGTCTTATTAGAAAACGTAATTTCTCTTAAACAAAGCAACGATTATCAAACGTACAGCGTCCTTATTTAAAACGTCTTTTTAGAAAACGTAACTTCTCTAAAACGATGCAACGATTATCAAACGTACAGAGTCCGTATGTAAGTTTAGGTCCTTATTTAAAACAATAAATTTGCTTACAAAGACGAGTCCATTAAAGATATCCACTTTTCGAATGACAACTATCTAAGAAACATGTTTGTTGAATGCGTTTGGTGATAGGTAAATAAGAATGTTTATGCAATGATTTATTTTTTTAATTTGTAAAAAACTTATTTCTAAATTTCATAACAATTTTCTTGGCGGGTTTCCCTTAAATTCGTAACAAAACTACACACAGCCAGAGTTTAAAACAGTACCTTGTTAGTAAAATACTGTTTTTGAAAATTGCGTTTAATTTAAATTAAAATTGCCTGTACACAGACCTTGATACCTATTGACGTTATATAAATCACAGACATTGACCTTTCATTATATATACCAGTAAGTCATTTTAGATTTTTGTATAGTTTAACAAACATGATTTGTTGCTATGAATAGACGGAAGTGTGTATGTAAATACTTTTTACTCTGCGTCTATATAATGGAATATTTAAATCATTGTTTAAAGAATAACCAACACGTCTACACCTATACCAATCAACCTAGGGTAAGTAGGGTAATCGTAAAAAATAGAGTAATATTTTTTGACGATTCATGGCCTCAGGAAAACGAAATTTCTCAAATTCCAGTCCTTCCGATGTCGATTGTAAGTAAAGACGAAAGCGGTTACAAAAATTGAGATAGGTACATGACTCCGCTTACAATACGATCACTGATTTTTAGTGGTCAAACAATAACAATAATCTCTCTAAACATGTAATAAATTTATATTGAAGTTTGGCGGCAAAAATTGTATTCTATCAAAAATTCCCACCTCTCTACGATGACAAATAGCGAAGTTATTGTCAGAAATGTAATTTCAAACTTAGTTACGAGTTTCGGCTAGGCCGTGTCATTGACAAGAACGCAACGATTGACGCGCCTTCATATAATTGAGGCCTCGTAACCGAAACACCGCCACGAGTGAAGCGGGTGGATAATTTTTAACATATAAATATCTACGAGACCAGTTAGGAACCAACCGAAGTGAAGAGATAGTTATAACTCGTATTACAAGATGTATCTATTTATCAACTGTAAACCTAATAGATAAGATCCCTTCATATTAAATACAATTTAATATTTTCTACCATATATACCTTTTTTTTCGTTTGAAGGTAGAGAATTCGATTTTATTAAAAATTATGATGGGCTGGTTAAGTACGACGATGCCGTCCTTCACTTTTTTTTTTGTATATTGCAATACTTTTTGTATATTGCAATACTTTTTGTATTCAGCTCATTTTTTACGCCAAGAAAAGGGCGGTTTATTTGTCAAAGTGATGATTTTCAAATGTATATATTATATTAGCAGGCTATATTTTATTAGGGGGAGGGAGAGAGAGAGAGAGAGAGAGAGAGAGAGAGAGAGAGAGAGAGAGAGAGAGAGAGAGAGAGAGAGAGAGAGAGAGAGAGAGAGAGAAGAGAGAGAGAGAGAGAGAGAGAGAGAGAGAGAGAGAGAGAGAGAGAGAGAGAGAGAGAGAGAGAGAGAGAGAGAGAGAGAGAGAGAGAGAGAGAGAGAGAGAGAGGGAGAGGGAGGGGAGGGAGAGAGAGAGAGAGAGAGAGAGAGAGAGAGAGAGAGAGAGAGAAGAGAGAGAGAGAGAGAGAGAGAGAGAGAGAGAGAGAGAGAGAAGAGAGAGAGAGAGAGAGAGAGAGAGAGAGAGAGAGAAGAGAGAGGAGAGAAGAGAGAGAGGAGAGAGAGAGTGAGGAGAGAGAGAGAGAGACCGGAGAAG